>PNEQ01053143.1:237193-263623 GCA_003012365.1 Medauroidea extradentata
TTGCCGTTACGCATCTCGTAAATGAGGGCATATTTTATTTGAATTTGTAACGCAAAACCGCCACTACAACAGACATGACACACGCTATTCAATAATTCAAGTTTCGTTCAGTTCTACTGCCACGAACAACGACGACGCACTTCAGAAACAATAATTAACGTATTTTCTTAACATGTGAAATAAAAAGTATGTTATTTTTAGGCTGGCAAACGTAAAACATAATATACAGAATACCGATGGTTTCACATCATTTCGGCAATGATACTCAAAGTAATTTCCAATACTTTTGAATGTGTATATATTCAAAACGGGCAAACGCACGCAAATGATGCAACCAAATATGCAACTTGGCGGCGAGAACCTAACTCTGATGCCACCTGTTGGTGGAGTTTTGAACTGTCTGAAGCACGGAGCAAGCGATAACGGCCACGGCGAGTCGGGGTCGACGATAGCGTCACATAATTCTCGCGCCAATCGAGTCTAATTATAATGTATGTATGAATGTCAATAAGATCATAAGTAAATATTTTGAAGTGCATTAAATACAGACAGGTCGAGTTCGTCATATGTTCTTTCACTAATGTTGTATTCAAATAGTAAAATACACGGAACTACGTACAATAAATCGCTACCAACCATACAAGCAGTAAAGTAACTCGTGTTAGTGGTGATGTATATGCAGTAACGGCTAGTGATTTTTTTCAAAGGTTAAATCTTTAGTGCTCACTTTATTCCGAATGGCCTATATATAAATTATTTTAGGTGTTAGATATATCTCTTCCTTCACCAGTTCTTATGGTTTAAATATTTGCTATTGTGGAATTTTTGGGAAATTAATTAATAGCAATCCATACTACTCCATTAACTTTATATTAATAAATATTTAAATAGTGTTATGGAGAAAAAAAGTTATGATTCTGAAAAATAAAATACCTGCTTTAAAATATTTTTTGTTGAAACACCTCCAGGCTGTTAATATGTGCATCTGAAACGTTAAGAAAATGCGATATTTATGAAATATTTCTTGTATAATTAATAGGCGACTTCAAAAGCTCACGAACAGGAGTATAGTAGGTTATCTCAGTCATATTTCCAATATTTTCTCATCACCAGGATCATGATATTCAGATTAACGCCTGTAATGTTCATGGTTGTATGACGGCGGGAATAAAATAACTAAAATATTTATCCGGGCAAAATTTTTACTACATTCGACGTTCCTAGCACATTTTGACAAGTAATTGTATTTGTGTTATGTGAATGAGTGAGATTTTGGTCAGCGCTTAACAGTGAGGTTTATAGCACGGGTGAGGGGTGACATGAGGTGAGTATGGAGCAGCGCCGGAATGAGAGGGCGGGGAAAACGGGAGATCCCGCCGACCAACGGCATCGTCCGGCACAATTCCCACATGCGAAGTTCCGGTGACCGACCCCACCGGGAATCGAACCCGGGCCGCCTTGGTTGAATGCGAGAGGTCCAAGCCCTCGGCCACCGCAGCCCTAAATCCTAATTAAATGAATATTGTTGAGTAGCAGGAGTTGTGTGTTGATGTGCGCAGGGACCTGACAAGCAATCACATAGCACATCTAGAAGGACAGCCGTTCCGGAGTCTGAGTCTACTACACGACCTTCTGTTGGCCCACAACGCTATAAGGGTGCTGCCTGGCGATGCCTTCCGTGGTCTGCAGCGCCTCCAGGTCCTGTGAGTACATCACCACGACCTTCACCTCTCCTCTTCTGCCACCACAATTCCACACTACCATTATGTTCGTCCTTCATAACTCACTGCTTACATTCATGTAGGCTACTGTAAGATGGGACAAGAAACATCACTAGTTCTTTTATACTGTATGTTCTGCGAATCGTTGAGTTCTGGCTATTTGTTCATGTTTCTGCTGCTCCTGTAAGTAGTCAGTTTCAAACTTTAATAAAGCCGGAATCACAACATTTTTGTCGTGTTTTCAATTTCTTTTACAATAGATCTCCCTGTTTGAAATATTGCATTTGCAGACTGATAGTATTTCTTTTATTCTTCAAACTGGCGTCAAAATTGTACAATTAATTTTGGTTGTGTTGGTTTTATTAATGATTGGTCTTTAATGACGTAATTTTTTATTCGTAATTTTGTTTGCTAATGTATATTTACGAACGCTCTTTCTCTTTGCACGGCACACGAGTTTGGAGTTATTGCAATTGTTTGTAATAACCTACCAGTGATACATTTTGCACAATAATTCGCGGACGTGATTAGAATTTTGCAGCAGTTAATTTATTTGGTAATTTGTAATAAAGTTTCAGTGTGAGTCGCTTGGGTTGCTTGAGTCGATATACGTATATTAACTGTTGAGATTTTCGAGTTACAAAACTAATTATCGGATGAAAGGAAACCCGTCAACACAATCATCTACAGCGAAAGCTGGGTATATGTGTATTCCTTTTAACTTGATTTGATGTTAACATTTACATTAAACAAAAATTTTGTAATTTCAAAAATTGTCTCCCACGTTTTGCCCATTGTGCACCGTGTAAATGCTAATGCAGGCTGGTGATGTTTATTTACTCCATGATAGTTAAACAACTTTCAACAGAGCCCTACACAGCAGTCGCTAGATGCCAAGTTTGAAATTGAAGGCAATGGACAATAATAGCTGGACTAGCACGTGGGTCAACAACTGTGTCGTTCCTATGCGCGGGGCGCGGGGCGAAGTGCAGTGTTTCGGTCGCTGGCATTTATCTCTAGGACTTGAAGCGGTGATCCTAGGTTTTGATTTACGTAAACTGCGTAGTTAAGTCCAGCACGTGCTTTCCTATAGTTGTTTTATATTTCCAGTTGGTAATTTTTACGTAACTGCAGTATGAAAACCCGTTTTCAGCCATTTCGAGGTGCCCCTTTACCATACTTCTTATCACGATATCTAGAAAACAATCATAGAGAAGCATGATTTTAAATACGTTTTCTTCTCATTGGATCACAAATTTATTATAATATCTTTAAAAAAATTCTCCGAGCACTTTGCAACACAGGTGTATAGGGCTCTTACGTTATCCGGGATTAAATGTTTTACAGTAACTAAAATCCGTATTTTCCATACACATAATGTGAATTAACGTTGCAATAAGCTTATTTTGTCATAATTAAATATTACATACAATGTTCTAGACTACACATTTTTCTTGTTATTACGCGCTTGATATCTAATGATCAGAGCTACTATTTTGTTGCGACAATATTTCTGCACTTCAGTAGCTTACGTTCACATCGATAGAACGTCTTCACAGTTCCTGTCAGCGCATCTTTGTTCAGGAATATCTTCAATTTCACTGACAGTTAATACGTCCAATCACTGACCTTGAAGCAGAGCTGCATGTGTGCACGTGAGACACAGGAACAAAGTGGGGCCAAACTCTTTTCGCGAAAACAAGCAGTCCCTGGACATAAGCCAGTGAAACGACTTAGTGCAAAAATCTCTTCGCCACAAAATTGTGGCACTTCTTAAGATTCCATGACAGTAGTTAAAATAATAACAAGACTGCATAGCTGTAAAACTATGTATAAAATAGTTATAGATACGTGTTTCGTCTTTCTGTTCATAAATTATTACATAATATAGTATTGTTATCCTTTTATTTGTACAAGTTTTGTAATTGAAAATATGCGAGTAAGAAGAAACGTGGCTACATATGCACATATATAAGCACAAACATAATTAATGGAAAAAATATTTCGAAGGGTTTTCCTTAAGCAACAGAATCTCAAATAGTAATTTCCCTGTGAAAGGTTCCAACGCATTCTCAGTTCAAGTGATTAACGATATTTTCAGATACCATTAAAGTATGTCTCTATTCATAATCAAAGATTTTCTCCTGCTGTATTCCTTTTCCCAAGATTTAGATTTGGGCCTTCCCTTGCCCTAGATATTATGGTAATTAGTTAGCAAAAATTAACAATGTAGTTGTCGGTAAAATGCACTTCCGTTCAGAGGCAATAATTTTTTGTGCTTCATAATAGAGTACACATTACTTGATTTCTACGTTAAGTTTTGTTTCTGTTTAGTTATACTTTATCTCGAAATTGTTGTATTTAAGGAATTAATAAAAGAATAGTTATTTCAACAGTCACTGGCGGCACAAACAGCCGGTCTTCCTCACGCCAGTTGCCTTCCAGTCTATCGACGTCATTGCCAGAACCTCCCCTTCCCCTCAACTCGTTCACTTTCTCCACTCTCTACAGTTGAGAAGTTTACATCTCGGTGTTAACGCGAACCGACACTGAGTGCCTAAAACAGACTTGTTTATGCTCCTGATGGCCTAGATTTTAAACATTATGTCACCATAGATAATTTTAACCTCAAACTCGGTCAAAACCTTTCAGCCTCATTGGCAGTGCCTGACCTAATTCGCCGATCCGCAGGGGCAGCTTGTTTTCAACGGCTCCACTTCCTTTCACCCCCTCTCCCTCCATTAACCTGTCACCCTCCACACGTCGAACATCTGCGGTGGCCAGCAGGTCGAGCATGGTTCTATTAAACACAAACTTCACAGCCATGACACTTGGTATGGAAGACGGGAGTGTGACGACGACAGCAAGAAAATACGAGCAAATATAATGCTGCCATAACTCTCCTATCGTCTACACAGCGTCATATCTCAGGCAGCTCAGAAGTACGAAGTTTGCAGACGTTGGACACACTGTACTGAATATTATACCAACAAAAAGGGGTTAAAAACTTAATCGAGTAAAATATTTGAGCGAACAGAATGTGAAGAAATTTTGATCAGAACTTGAGTCCTATACAGCCGGCTCATAAATATTATTGTTGTGTGTTAGTAGAAACAATTTTAATAACTACTACGAAATGTGTTTCGATATCTTATGTACGAAAAGACACGTTTAAAACAATGGTTCTGTATTTTTTTGTGTTATAAATATATCAAGCTTATAACAATGGTTTCATGGGACTTCAAAATGACTAAAAACGACATTTACAAACTGCTGTCACATAAAAAATATAAATCGTAAAAAAATTTAGAGAAGCATGCATTGGACTTTACTACGTATTTATCGTAAATAAAAAAGTAGGCTCATCGTTTACTTACAGGAAAAATACAACAACCAAAACATTACACGCCCGCCGTTTTCGCGCCCGGCACATAGAGGCGACACTGAGTTACACTGAAGTGTAACTCTTATCGCCTGCCAGTTGCCATACCTCATACACAGCACCTAACACCCGCTGTATAGGGCTCTCAACAAATGGGTCTTTAGCGCTGATCAGGGGCTATATGATGTGTGTATCAGCGCCGGGAATGAAAGAGCGGAGGAAGCAGGAGACCTCAGAGAAAACCCGCCAATCAGCTGCATCGTCTGCCACGGTTCCCAAATACGAAAATTCGAGGACCGAACCCGCCGGGAATCGAACACAGAACGCTTTGGTTGAGCGAATAAAGTGACGAGAACTGTTAAAACTGAATACCCCATTTGTTTGTGAAAGATATTGACTTTTTTGCTTAGGCTACAAGGTTATGTGTCCAAGCTTCGTGTTGACGCCATAGAGGGCAGTATCGTAAGTTGTGATATATTTTACCGTCAACAGATGTGGCGTGGTTAGAAATAAAATAACACAGATCACAAACTAAAACGGTAAAGAATATTATTGTTATAGGACTTTTGAGTTTAGTTCCTCATACACGTATTAAAACGTTATTTTATACAAGCTGCATGGCAAACTATTTCGGTACGTTGGCATAATATTTTGCGATATGTTACAAAAGGATAAATAAATAATTTACAGGCTTCCAAAATGTAGTTGATATTTCTTCAAAACAGAGAAATTATCCTCTTTCCTGTACTGTAGAACCTACGAGTGTGTGTGTGTGTGTGTGTGTGTGTATATATATATATATATATATATATATATATATATATATATATATATATGGAAGACTAAAAATGCCCTCCGTATGTGCGGCAAGCTTGTGCCGGAAACACCTTACAAATAACGGACATATAATCATGCTCGCGAATCTTCTTATCATCAACGCGCCGTTCTTATTACCAATTATGTTCTTAATGATTACATTTATTTAAGCAGGACTTGGCACCTAAGAACAGCTCTGGAGCGATTTTATTCTGTACATTGAAAAAAAAAATTGTTGTTTATTAACAATAGCACAATTTTATTATTTTCATTTTTAAACAATTTGAATCTTCAATTTTACAGACGATGTACTAAAGTACTGGGTCCATAGTCCGTGTTATGTTTCATTTTTTGTTGTAGACTTACATCGTTTGTACATAAAATTACTTACCAGGGTACTGTTATTGAGTGTCAAGCAAATCAAGACTTCCTTTAAAATTTAAACTTATTCTTCTCGAAAATAACTCAGAACTTGCGACCTTCTTAACAAGACAGTTGAAATTTTTGTTTTCTAAACCATACACGTTCCACATATAAGCTTAACAAATGTATGTAAATATATTGAAAATAAAAATGTAAACTTAGATAGGAGATAACCAAGATTACTTCACAGTAAATAAAGTAGTCAGAAAAAAGTAATTTTGTGAAGGAATAGTTTTTACTTTACACTGCGGATATGCGTAGAGGCGATGAGTTACAATGGTGCGATCGTCTGGGTTGCCATTAAGGCGCCCGCCTGCTGGCCACGTGTTTGTAAATGCGGCCAGTAACAACGAAGTAAAAGATCCGTGTTACTGCATCGGCTCATGTGTATGACTAAAGTATTATCGTCAAAATATACTGAATCTAGTCCAACAAAGCCCTTGAGGACGCTGTCTGACTGGGGGTTGTACGTATGCCAGAGAACTTAAAGCATCTAAACGGTTAGAGCGATACGAGTTCTTACAATGGGTAGACCTTCGCCTCTACGAGCAATGCAGTGAAGTGGCGCTCAGTATTTCCTTTTGTCTTCACGTCCTTACGAATATTTTAGCGACCATTTTATTGGCACGATCGAGTTGATATAACAGTGACACTCTGGACTCGCATTCCGGAGCTCACGGGTTTGATCCCTGTTCCGACCATTCTGAATTAGCTTTTTGATGGTTTCCTTGAATCGCTTCAGGAGAATGTTGTAATGGTTACTTAACGCAGACCATGGCCAATTCCCTTCCTAGTTCTTGTCCTTGAATGAATTTGTGGCTAACCAACTCTAGTAAAGTCACTGTTGACGAGACGTAAAGCCTTATAAAATAAAAAGAAAGTTTATTAAATACAAATTGTTTATGAATTAGGAGTTAAAATTAATACGTGTCGCTTGTCCGTCTACTGCTAGTGTATTTATATAATTAAATTAATTTCGCGATTAAAAATTACAGTGAAAATACTAACTTAAGTTGCTCTTACATTTTAAAAAATGAGTGTTTCTGATTTAAGAAAGTAATAAAACATAGGGACAGAAAAATTATACTTAAATGCTATTCCTAAGCAAACTAAATCACACAACGTTTGACGTAAACCTAAAGTTCTACGCCCGTTTTTGCTTGCATGTGCTTCTAACGGTCGCTAGCTGGAGTACATATTTAGCTCAACATCCAAACAAACGTTGGTTTGACTACATGTCAGAGTCTTACGATTTAAGTCTCCAATAGTTTTCTGAAATTACTCCATGCAAATACTTTGATATTTCATTGAGACATACAATGGCAGATTCCTTCCCCGTTTCCGGTCTATTTTACTCACAGGTTTCACTTGTAACGATCGGGGTGTTTAACATATTGTGCTTATGTATAGGACATTAATGGTAAAATAAGCACATTAGAATACTATCGATAACGAATATACACTACGTGTTCCCGCCTTCTATACCCGCCGTACGTAAACTTGATATTTTCTGGAAGCCCTGTGTCTAGCGTGGATCTGTTTTCACACCAACTATGTATCCTTCCGCCAAGCGTCAACAATAACATAGCCAGACTGACGGCTGCACTGCAAGCCTACGTACATTGTTCATACGCCGTCACTAACTACGTCACTTCTAAAATATTCTAATATATGCTATATGTAAATATACATTTTATTTAAATTCCGGAAAATGAACACATTATGTGCATATTCCATCAAACGATTTTCAATATTTTAACCGCTGTTCATAATATTCATAAGAACTAATTCTACGACATTAATGCCAACGCAGCCTTCCTCCAACTATCGTATAAGATACGTGTTTAACTCACTTTTAAAATAGTTCTTACGAACAATTTTCATACTCGAGGACACGTAATAATAAAAATACATTTGTTTATTTATCTCACCGTATTACTTACGTAGTTGTTTGGTAACAATGGAAGTATTCCTCGTAATTTATTTCAACAGTTCGTTTCTAAAAGTATCAACTTACCGTGCGGTAGGTATAGCAGAACCAGAGTATGTATGAGAGAAGACCAGGTCGAAGGTTGTTCAACTAGCGAGACATGCTTGTCGCCCTCCGGCCCGAAGAATAAATGAAGTGAGGTGAGGCGTGTGTGGAGCAGCGACGGAATAAGAGAGGCGGAGGAAATGGCAGTTCCCTGAGAAAACGTCCGCCACGTTCCCCACATGCTAAACCCGCTGGGGATCGAACCCAGATCACTTAGGTGGGAGGCGCGAGGGATAACACCTCGACCACCGCGGCCCTTTCTTTAACGATAATAATAAAAGAAAATTACCGTTGCACCTCATGCGTTGCCTTAAAAAGTTATATCTGAACGTCGTGAATAGTACTCACATTGTTATATCTTTGTTTAAAGATCGTGGTACAGAATGACACTAACAATTCTTGTTGAAATATTATAGTTTATAGAGCCGGCCTTCGTAGTGTGGTGAGTAGCATGCTAGCCTACTGAACGAGAGGTACTGGGTTCGAATCCCAGCACGTGCACGCTAGCTTGTGTCGGTTTCTTAGGTTCAGATAGTTGGTAAGCATAACAGCATAAAACCGGAGGACTTAAACAAATCCTCTAAAATGTAAATAATTCCAGGTTTTTGTTCGTTACCAAATAAAAACTAAAGAAAGCTATCAATATAACAGGTTTAGTCAACGTAACTAGCAAAATTTGCTAAAGTGACGCATTAACTTAGCGTATTCTTATGCGCCTAGAGATCAAATGTACAAAATTTCTGTGTCAGATAATAATATGCTCAAAAAATACGACGCGTCGATTGGGAATAATGTTTGCGAAAAAATGTGGAGAAATGTTTCCTAGGGTCGCTGTTTATTTTGTGTACTAACTTCGAGAAACGTGCCATTATCATGGGAAGATAAAAATGCGTTGATGGGAATGTTGTAGGTATGGTTTCTGTTGTATGGGTGATTCACATAACAGTGAGCACTTTTGAAACCATATATATTTTGTTTCCTTTTCTGATAATTTATAGTTTCCTGCCTCTTTTTTAATGTAAACAAATTTATGTAAGTGTTAACCACTGTGTATAGATTGTACCGTACTCACAAGTTAACATATGGTGTCATAATAAATAATACTTTTAATGATAATTCTATACAATATGGTCTTCCGAGAACTCACTTTATAGCAAACCACTTATTCTCTCCATACCGTCACCGTTGCCATATTCGAATCTACCCGCCGTACGGTATATTAATACATTTAGAAACTAACTGTTGAAAAAAAAAATACTAGGAATTCTTTCGTCATTACCATACAACTATGTAAGCAAATGGAAAAGAAATACGGTGAGATAAATAAATAAATGTATATTTTATTGTTACACGTTCGCAAGTATTGTTCGTAATAATTAATTTAAAAGTGAGTTAAACACGTATTTTATACTGTAGTTGGAGGATTGTTGGGTTGGCACCGGTGTCGTAGAAGTAGTTATTCAGAATAATTTGAACAGCGCCTAAAATATTGAAAGTTTTTTAATGTAATGTGAATATAATGTGCTCAAGTGAAATATTTTAGAAGTGACGTAGTTAGTGACGGCGTATGAACAATGTACGTCAGCTTGCAGTGCAGTCGTCAGCCTGGCTATGTTATTGTTGATGTTGGGCGGAACGTTACATGGTTGGTGGGTGAACAGTTAGTTCCACGCTAGAAGCACAGCTTCCAGAAAGTATCAAGTTATCGTACGGCGGATATATAGACATTTTGGTCAGAACTGAACATTAGGTCTTTGGCACTGGTGAGGGGTGACATGAGGTGAGTATGAAGCGGCACCGGAATGAAGAGGCGTGGTATACGGGAGATCGCTAAGAAAACCCATTGACCAACGTCACCGTCCGGCAAGATTCCCACATGCGAAAATCTAGGAGCCGACCCCGCCGGGAATCTAAACCGGATCTCCTTGGTGGGAGGCGAGAGCTCTAGCCACTGCGAAAACCGAGAGAGCCCACGGTAGTGCTTCTTGGTCACGCCGTGCTACTCCTTACTCTCCAGACATTGTAAATTTTCCCGAAATAACCGAGCATAGGGGAAAGCTGTAACCGATATTGACTCTCCTATAAAAGAGTCGCCACCAGGTAGGGTGATCGTTGTGAGGGTGGTGCGGGCCTCGCCGTACTGCCAATGTTCGGCCTGATTACCCGACCTCCGACAATGCCAACGACATAACTTGCTCGGTTTTCAGCGACCTGATGGACGTCTTAGGAATCATCACTAGTGAAACCCATGTCCTAGACGTGTGGCAAATGGCACAAAACAATTTATTTTGCAGGGAATGTAGTTATACCAACAGAAAATCAACGGTGTAATCTTTTTCTAACAACAACAACTTAAGTATCCAGCATACCATAATAAAAAGCCGGGTTATTTACACCACGCATCTGAACCCTGTATACCGTAGATGCACTGAGAGAACCGCATTTATGTAGGTACTATACTTTACTACTGTTAAAATAGAGGCTAAAATCCAAGTCTAGTTTGGTTGTCTGTATTATAGAGACTGTTTCTACAACTATCTGTCCTGTAGAAGGAAGGATGTGCTTGACACCTATAGAACAAATTGTTGAAGAAACAGTAATATATTACCGATAACCGAACTGAACTATACTCTCTATTTAAACTGCATTGAAGTACTAACAATAACACTTTTCTTTCAGTGTAACCTTTACAATACATTTAGCTGATGTTGAAATGTAGATATTAAAGATAAAAAGAAACTAATGTACAATTCTTAGCTCAGCGACGGCAAGTGTTGCGAGAAGTGGACTTTGTGAAACTCATGTTGTGTGTTTTTGTGTGTGCAGGGACTTGGAAGCTAACGAGATCCAGGAGATCCACCCTGAAGTATTCCTGCCATTCACTCAACTGGAAGACTTGTAAGTTACACACCTACACTGACACTACTTCACACTAGTTATGTCACCGGATTGTCGGTTTCGCAACAGTAACAAGCTTATACAAACAATAGTTCACTATAGGAAGAGATGGTGAGATTTCGCGAATTCAATGACCTGCGTGTTAGAATCAAATATCATATGCATACCCATGTCCCGACTATTTGTCAACTAGCTGCTACTCAGTGGAACAGCAGACAATGAACAAATAGACAGGGCTTCAGTATGCATTAGATATTTGATTCAAACATGCAGGTAATTGAATTTGCGAAATTTCCCTATTTCTAACATGCATTCATGGTTACTCCGTACTTTTATCAAGCAATGTTAAATTTTTCTTACGTGTATCAAGTGCTTAACTTTACGCAACATGCGAAGATTAACACTGCCAGGTGACTAAAATGCATTAACTCTGTGTGGGACTTTTAGGTAGTTTTCTAGCATTATGTGTACTAGATTTTTTTCTTATGTCTTTGCGGTAGAGCAGTTCGTCAATGTCGAAGGACACAGACACTTATTTTAATGTTTCTAATTCAAATTACGTCGATAGATTAGACATAATATTATTCGAGTTACCTAGGATCTTGGATTCCTTGGATAAATGACATCGCGGATAATACATTGAACTTTCGCTACAGCACTTTCATCGTTATATGATAATTAAGAATCACTCATAATGAATGTGCTGCGGTGGCCGAGTGGTCAGAACCCTCGCCTTCTATCTTGACGAACCGGGTTCGATCCCCGGCGGATCCAGTCCCGGGATTTTCGCATGTGGGAATCATGCCGGTTGATGTCGCTAGTCGGCGGGTTTTCTCGGGGATCTCCCATTTCCCCCGCCCCTCTCATTCCGGCGTTTCTTCATCCTAAGGCCTCATTCATGTCATCACTCGGGGTGCGCAGATTGTTTGCCAGCTTCCATTCCTAATATCTACATTCGGGGTGTGATACTCTGGCCGCCAACTATCCTCATGTGATATTTATTAACGCCTTGTAAAAATAAACATTTAACTAAAAACTAAAATTCTTGTACCTCACATTAAAGAAAATTGTACTTTTCATGGACTGCGAATTACAGTTTAGACCAGTGTTTCTCAAACTTTTTCTGATCACCGCTACTTAGGTAACATAAGAGTATGTTAAGTAGTTCCTTGTAGGGCTATTGGTTGACACAGTGGCAACGGTACCCAACTCTCGCTAGGATAACCAGTGTTCAATTTGACGGTGTTATGCACAATCAGACCAAGTGCTAATTGTAATTACGTGTTCCTGTACATTTATCTTCTTTGAAACATTCATACAAAAAGGATTTTAATCCTCTGTTCTGTTGTCAAAAATATTAACTTTATAGGACTAAATTTCTCTTTGTACGATTGTTTCAAATCTGAAACTCTTACATCATGTTTTACTGACATTTAAAACTGGCGCTTGGTCTGCTGATGCATTAACACACCTTCCAAATCTGGGCTGGTTAGACACGGATTTTCGCAATTGGGAATCAAGCCAAGGTAGTGTCGTTAGTCAGTGTTATGTTCTTGAGAATCTCCTCTTCCTCACCAATGTTTTTCCGACGCTGCACCATGTTCACCCCCATTGTGTGTCAAGATCCCACAGTTAAAATCCGCCCAGATGTCATGCACTACAATGTGGTTCTAGCAACAGGCAGGCGCGGCTACTATCTATTGACAGAGACGGGCAAATTCTACGTCATTATTTGACAATAGACTGGCTTTCATACTACTGTGTGCTCATCACTGCTGTCAGTCAACGGTTTGTGTGACACATTTGGAAGGACTTTCAACCAATTATGTAAGATCAGGTGTAAATTATACACTATCCTGTGATGTGGTCACACAGATATACAAAGGTCCGGTGAAAATAACGTCTCCAAGTGTGTTCGGGTGAGTACAGGACATTGAAGTCAGTATGTAGCCGAATAACGTTATCTACTTGAGAGTGCAGTGTACAGGAATGTCAAAATACCGGGAGTATGTTGTCGTGAAGCTTGAGATAGAGGAGACGTGTGTTAGCTGATATAATAAATCACGAGGGCAGTCTAGCAAGACGAAATTTGGACGGTGTTATACATTAGTACACTATACACCAATTGTAAGGTATCAGTAAAACATTCTAAAACTTTTTCAGATTTGAAACAGCCTTACAAAAATATTTTAGTCCAATTTTAAGTCAACATTTTTAACAACACGACGTGACTAAAATAAATTTCTGTATAACTGATTCAAAACTGAAGTTTTTTTTTTCATGCATATTGTAACAAGTTTGCTGCGCTCGGTACAGCCAGTTCAGATTGGGATGGAAGGCTTAGATAATTAAGACTATGAAATAAATTAAATCCCTATAAAATATTCTACAGTGAGCATACAACCCTTGTGAATCACACACTTTAAATCAATATTCAAACATATTATTTTCCTGGTAATCTTCCTAAAAGTCTAAATTACTACTCTAATATATAATTAATAAATGTCTCTCTCTCTCAAATCAGTCTGGTGATCTCCTAACTCTCTTTCCAGAAATGTCTCGCAATTTACAGTTACAGTCTAACCTGCTTATCTGCTGTCGCACTCACTCACACCACTCCAACAGTCCCACAATCGTCCACACTTACCGCAAAATCTCATCTTCAGCCGCCGGTTTCGCCTCGTCCCTTACTGCCAAGTCCGTCGCAAACACTCACAGGCTAAATGTCACAGTCACACTGCCGCTGCTCACTGTGGGCCAGTATTTATAGTCGCCAGCGACGACACCCAGAATATTCGCATGGCTCGCTGACAATGCTGGCTGATGTACGCCGAAATTTCGTGTTGTTGCAGTAACATTCGGTAACGCTCGAGACGAGTGCCTATTAAGGATGATTGACAGGTACTTACTCATTCATAAGGTTTGCGATGTCAGCGCAAGAACAGCGGTAAGCCAGACACGTGTGACCCATGTCCCCAGAGGCGGAAAGACGGCTGATAAAAAGGGGGGGCGGTCCAATGCCTCATCGCCGGAACTGCAGTTAGCTAACAGGAGGGATGGGAAGTAGTAGGACTCATCTGGTCGCTCAGCCCCTTGTCACCATGAGCGCTGTCTCATTACAATAATTAACAAATGGCAAAAAGTATGTTGATGCATAACACCTCCCAACAACAGTAACCCAAGTATACATTAATAGCATACATTAAGTTACGGGAGTGGCTACTCGATCTAATCCTGTATACCTGTCTCGACAGAAGAATTAGCTGCTGGTAGTAGACGAAACTGAACAATCTGTGCGAACGAAAGGTAAAAAGTAGACATAACAAACAGCGCAACGAGGTGGGACTGAATGAACAATGTTTAAAGTATCGCAGAAAGAACCGTGAGTCTAATATGGTAATACGAAAAATATGGTATAAGTATTTGTTGCAGAGGATGTCGCTTTTATTAAAAGTATATATATTAGTATATAAAATTTCTAGGTGTTAACGTCCGCCAGCTTAATTGTCTGTATTGACTGCAGGAGCCTGAAACCTATTAATCGACAAAGCTAAACACTCGGCTAAGCCGACTCCAGCTGGTTATAAACGTCTGGTACGTGTGTGTTTGCAGGAACCTTGGTAACAACATGTTCCCGGAGCTGCCACCAACAGGCCTGGACCGCCTGCTGCACGTCAAGACGTTCAACAACCCCAATCTGCGAGAGTTTCCTCCGCCAGAGAACTTCCCCCGCATACAGAGCCTGGTGTTGTCATACGCCTACCACTGCTGTGCCTTCCTGCCACTCATCCCTGCCGACCCTCCCCCCAGGCAGGCGCTCCACGAGACTGTCTTCTTCCCCTCAGACAACGAGTTCGACCTGAGTCTGTGGAACTCTAGCGGTCTCACCGACATCTGGCCGCAGCTACGTGAGTAACCTAACTTAGCATATTACTTTGAGTTTGTAGGTTACTTTGGTCCACTCATTATTTTGGTAGTTATGTTGTTTATTAAAAAAAATACACGCGTTAACCTAGTGGATCAAAGTAATTTTTAAAACTCTTAGCTCCAATTATATTTTCACCAAAAGACACCAAAATTGCTATTTTTAATGAACTCCGGTATACGGTACTTGCACGACGACTACCCGGAGCTTCCTGGTCTTTTGACAGAAGCTCGACTTTGGAAGACACACACAATTAAAATGTTTCCTTTCCAACAACAAAATTTGTTGAAAGTTGTTCACAACCAAGAGGAACCGCGTTGGCTGAATGGTTAGACCACTCGCCTCTCACAAGACAGTACGGGTTCGATTCCCGCTGGAGTCGGTTCCCGGATTTTCGCACGTGGGAATCGTGCCGGACGATGGCGCTCTCCCACCCTCTCATTCCGGCGCTGCTCCATACTCACCTCATGTCACCCCTCACCAGCGCTGAAGACCTCGATGTTAAGCACTGACCGAAATCTCTCACTCACTTACCCATTCACAACTAAGAAATACTGTGACTTTGCTCGTAGGCAACATACAAATCTGAACGAAATTTGCGTAGTGTACACCGATACAATGCTAACACAAGAGCTCACTTTACCATAAATGGTGTGATAATAAAGGACATATTTGTGTGTGGTTAGCGTTTATGGATCCAGGTGTCTTCGTTTAACGCCTTATCCCTAAATTCACACTCACAATAGCAGTATTGTTACATAGGAAGTGCACTTTGTCCTTCTAAGACGTGCCTCCATCTAAGGGTCTGTAACGAACACTGCCTACTGTGTGCCAAGCTCGCCACGTGTCTGGCAGTCACTTGCTACTATACTAGATGTGAGCAAAAAATTATAACGCCGTACAATACCAACATGTAACACTTTATCTAGCGCACAATCCATACATTGCTGTTATTCACGGTCGTGTTGTTATCGTCAAGCAGATCAAATGCAGATATTTTTCTTCTGTCAAGGGATTAAAAAGCAAAGTTGTTCTATAAATACTAGTCATTACATAACAAATTGTTTCATGTTTATTTATTGCTACCTCTTCTCTTGTTTCACCACTGGATTTGATTCCGTTGTAAACTATGTTCATGGAAGAGTAAGTTCTTCTAAAATAAATATCCAAAAAGCATAGCCCATAACAGCATACAGCCCAAATTACGCAATATTACGAAACTGGCAATTAAGTTGAAAACGAACGAGCAGAAATAGTTATCTGTACAGCATTGCGAGTAAAACGATTATAATTCATAACAGCATAATCAGTACAAATATGGCTCTCATGCTAACGATTGCATATTTTAACTTACTATAACGTATCTGACATTGACCGTTGTAGCGTTGGATTATTGTGGAAAATTGCAAAATGAGAAACAAATTCGACACAAGGAAGGGCTTTCAAGAGTTCACATTTACTTGATAGTTGAGCGCCCTGATGCTAAAACTACCGCTCTTAGTTGATTATTTACGACGTGACTCATGTGATGGCTGGTTAATTTGTCCAAACGCTGTGTCAGATCGTCGAAGTGCAATCAAAGTCACAGAGGGTTCGTTTTTAGTTTCGAGTTCGAACGAGCCAATGGTTGCGTCTCTGGTTACTTCACTGTCGACAAGAACTTTAAGGAAAATAATAATGTTCATAATTTTACATTCGTGCTAAATATTGTTCAACTATTATACAAAATGGCAAGTGAAATATTCCGCAAAGAAAAGAATATTTGGGTATGGCTGTTACGTGTAAGCGCATATAGAAGTCCTACAAATTATAAAACATCAAAACATCATAATTCTTAAACATAGAAATTGCGAGGAAAATCACCAATCTACTTCAAAATACTTGTAAAATATTTCAGGGAAAAGTTTTATAGTTACCCAAAATTCCCGGCAAAATATTCAAATATAAAAATATAATGTGTACCGTTTAATTTTTTTTTGTGTAGCTACAATGTTATCCTAACCTAATTAATGTAAGTGATTTTGTGACACTCCAAGTTATTGCATTTCTCTGAAATGACAACAAATTTATTTCTTATACGTGCGATAACATGCAAATAATGAATTTATTTTTTGTACGAGATGGCAATTTAATAAACTTTTATAAGCTGTACCGTGTTTACCCAAAATTACAAAAAAAAAAAATAATAATTTTTTAAATACGATCTTAATGGTTTTGCCTACCTATCTTGCATACACGGAGATCAAACTGGGAACGAGTATTCAGAAAATATATTTCTCGGTGTCACAATTTAGATTATTAGAACTTCGGACGAATCTTGCAAAATGTTAGTATAAACTGAACAGTATTTACGGACGAACTCCATTGCTTGTAATTATTTATTTCCATAAATGTATATAATTTTAAAATACATCGGTTTTACCGAAAACTTTGCCGATTTGTTAATTTCAATAATATAAAAGTAATTAAAACATTTTAAGTTTACCAAAATGTCTGCTGAATTTTTCAATAATTTGCATCACATTGTTTTTTAAATATTTATGAAGAATACATCTGCTGTACAAGAGCCCTCTTCAAAATTGTTACACTGAGAATTTTATATTTTTACGTACATTCCAGTTTAGAAAACACTATAGTCTACTGCAAGTCTTTCAGACAAGGAATTCATCACTACTTAAATACTTATTGTGTGTGAGCATATGTTACCAAATACACAGAGTTGTTAGCTGTGCTGCGACAGTTGTAGTTAACGCGGGGTTTTTGTATGTACATGTACGTGCAGAGAATCTGAGCGGCAAGTTCGGCACACAGATGAACGAGCTGTGGGATAACTTCGGCTCAGACTTCACGTACCCTGGTAACATGCCGTCCTACGTCGAGGAATACTTCGAGGAACAAGACACCCCGGGCCGTCCCCTCGCCTCTGACTTGCCACCTTCCAAGGTCAAGTGTCTGCCCCTGCCAGGTAGGTGACAAATCCCTGACCTCTGCGCGAATGCATCATAGTTTAGCCATTTTTGCCCTTCACAGATTTACATACCACTTAGATTAAAGAATGTTGGAAATAATATAGGTATTTTTGTGTACAGGATGTTCATAAAAATATACTGCAAATTTTTCGTGATGATTCCTTGTAAAAAAGAATTAAAATTATTTAGTATAAGTTTTTGGTTCAAGTAAACTCTAAGGGAGATATTTTCAATAGATAATCGAATTTGAAAGCCCAATTAAGGAAAAATAAATAATGACAGATTAAAATTAACAAGATCTGTTACTGTAAATATTGGTTTCGAACACCTTTCTCCTCCAGTAGATAATGTTGCTGCCCAGTCTTGTAAGTATCGCGTGTTGCCTAACTATAAGGCTCCATGAGGTCATTTTATCGGGAAAAAAAGTTTCCTTGAGGATGTTGCAACAAGGCGAAATTTTTGTTCCCTGCAGTCTCCTGCTACGAACTGAGCCTTTCACAGCAAAAAAAAAAAAATGCAACGATAAAAAATTCTATACAAAAAGGATTGCCGAACCCCAGTATCTACTGAAGGTGTAAAATATTATAAGCCATTATTTTCACATATTTCATATCTTGTTATTACTGAACCTTACGCGGAAAATAATCAATTATTCCTCCTTATATTTGGTTATTTTAACAACTGTTGCCTGCAGTAGTTAATTTCAGTCGCGAATATCTCCCTTATGATTTGCGCCCGGCAGAAACTTTAACTACCAAACTCTACCTCATTTTTACAATTAATCGTTTCGAAAAGTTTGTAACGTACTTTTTAGAAGTACTGCTCAACATTCAGACATTAAATAACTGACGTTTCCCGCACATCGAATATTTTTAAATTTCATTATTTACATATAATTAGCATGTCTCCAATCGTTCAAACAGTAACAACTATTACAATCACAAAATTATTATTATGTACTATGAATGAAAAGCACTGAATACCATCACAATTTAGTTGTAATCAGGTAAAACTGTCATTCCTTTTGTTTACATATTTTAGATTTTTTTAAATTTAATCGTCTTTAAGAAATATTACAAAAGTATTAGTAAAAACTGTATCCTCAAGTAGCTCAAAGCATTTTGTTTGTATTGAAGTGGTTCTTTATTAACAGAATAAGTGAATGAATAAATAAATGTTCCAATGTTTTGAATTTGTGGCAAACTGCCGGGCGTCGCGTCAGCATCTATACACGGAGATGCAGCTTACGTCACTCTTTGACGAGTAACTGGACGTCACTCTGGTTAAAAATTTAAACTAACGGTCTCGTGAACATCACGCCCGAGGCGTCGCTAAGCGGAGTGCTTAGTTATAAGATGTAATAAAAATTCACAATAACGCCTGTTTATCGGGCAGTCTCACAAATTGACGTCCGCCTCGCTCTCGACGGTTAAGAACCAAGTTCCTTAGTCAAAATTAATAAATAATCCAGGTTATCAGAACACTCAGCAGACACCACTACCGCCTCTCTCAGAGGTTCGGACCGGAGACCTGTAATTATTCAACACAATCGCTGATCACGATACAAACCGCGGACAACACGACCGCCTCCCTCGAGGGATCAGTCAGAAGTCCCTACAAGGACCACGGCGCGATGACACTTCCCAAAATATCACAGCCAGTTTCCGAGCTGCTTCCTAACTACAGCCACGTCTCCTTGCAATGACCACTTTGCCATTTATTTATACTTTTTCACAACACTGAAAAATTAATTACAAACCCTCTTTCTTACAAGATGGTGCCTGATTGGCTGCCTTCTACCCCGTTATTTACTTGGGTAGGCGCAAGCCTGCATCACTTGCAGTGGCTTCCTCTTACTTTCCTTCCTTGGTGAAGTAATTGGGCTTGTTTTATAATATCTTGCCCTACGTTGGCAACACTGCTTCACAATACAAAATATAGGGTTGTCTGCATTTTCTAGAGTCCCTGCGGTGTGACATGACACTTATTCTGATGTGGAGAAACAAGGGAGTGCAGGACACCGGCAACGCATATTCCTTGTAGACTCCAGGACCTCGGTTAGCTTTCATAAACTTTATTTACAACAAAAATTAATATATTACCTTAGTATGTGTATACCTAAGTATATATATTTATTATTCTTTCATTAAGGCTACTTAAAAAGCCGATTACAGTACTAAAAACTATTATATTCCTCTTATTGGAATATTTGTTACTGTCCGAAGTAGCAGAGAAAATTAGAGTTGTGTCCATGTCCTTATGCGTAAGAAGTACGATCAGAAAACTGTTTATTTGCTGTTTTTAAAGTTTCTCAAAAGTCTAAAAGTTGCGTTTTTGGTCAATTGTAAAATTACTTATTGTAACCCTTTCCAGCACTCTAGGCACGTCATCTGCCAACCACATATATTTTTGTTTTATTAGGTTCTTTCCTGTAAGGTAGCAAATCTTGTAAAACCATGTTGCAGTAATACGGTGTCGTTGAAGTTGCTTTTACTACACATAATACTTTCACTTAGGACAGACTTATGAGTTAAACTAATTATTTAGGTATTGAAAGTATTGTTATTCAACTAATTATCATTCAGTTTATTTGCCTACAAACAAGAAGATTCTAAAACTGTACACGGTAAAATAATAACTTTTGTTGAATGTCTCACCAAATTGAAATAATAACATACGTGTATTGTAGCCACAATGTTGGAGGGGAAAAGCTGCATTCTGTATTTATTAATTTAGAATTTAGATGGTTATATTCCTACTAATAATTAGCGGAAATATAGACGTGTGTGCATATATATATATATATATATATATATATATATATATATATATATATATATATATATATATATATATATATATATATATATATATATATATATATATATATATATATATATATATATATATATATATATTTACATTTATACATACATATGAGTGTATTTATGTCACTACATCTTAATACGTATTCACTTTACAGTAAATGTCCTATGAAATTCATTTGTAACTGACATATTTTGTGTTAACAATTCATTTTCGTGGAAGCAGTAGAAAAATAAGATAATGGCATTTAGCGGAACCTTTACAAAACATTTAGAATAGTAATATTTAGACAAGTAATTCATTGGAAATTCATGGTTAATTTAGCACAATTCAAGGACATGTTAGCAGAGGTGCATTAAAAAATTTGGAAGATGCTGCAAATTCGCATGGAAAACTTTTCTCGTAGCTGAAGAAAGAAAGAACATTTACGCTTCGGTTTATTTCAGCTACACATCGCAGTACTACGTAACGTATGGGTTCCAGCTCACTTGTGTGTACATTTTTTTATGTCCTAGACGTCACGAACGCATGTATGCTAAAGCAACAGAGTAGCAAACACATCCTAATTTAAGACGTTTATACGGCTAGTATGTGCGTCGACAGGCGATTGTCCTTGTTGCATTATTTATGTATTTACGAGCGAAAAACACGTACCTGCCAGAGAGTTGGTGTGTCGACAGTACAGTAAGTGGGCCGTGAGTAGGAGCATGCTTATGTGGAATACCATCGTAATTAATCCACATTGAAATAGACCATTACTTCAAACAAGATTTGATATATATATTCATTTTTATATCAGTTTCGTTTTTGTAAGTTTAGATTTTGGCGTTATTCTTTTCATTTTCGCATATTTATGTTTCACAGAAATGCGTACGTAAACATATATTCGTGTTAAACAGAAACGCATAACATTTAGAAAACTTTGTTACTGAGTATAAACGAGTGAGTGAGAGATTTTGGTCAGCGCTTAACATCGAGGTATTTGACCGGGTAAGGGGGGACATGGAGTGAGTATGGAGCAGCGCTGGAATGAGTGCGCGGGGAAAGCGGGAGATCCCCAAGAAGACCCGTCAACCAGCGGCATCGTCCGGCACAATTCCCACATACGAAAATCCGGGCACCGACCCCGCCGGGAAGCGAACCACGTTCGCATTGGTTGGAGGTAAGTGGTCCGGCCATTCGTCCACCGCGGTCCTTCTGAGAATATGCATCTTACAAAGTAATAGACTGATGAACAGAACCGAGAATAAGCTCTGCAGACATAATCTGGTTTCAAAATTTCGAGTTATACCAGCGTAAATTTTTAAGTTTTCAGTCAACACGTATTTCATTCAGTCGGTAGCCTACTTTTTAAAAACTAAGTGTTTAAAAGACTGGATTCAGTTTCTTGGACGTACTCCATTGCAAATTGAATGACTGTCAAATAAAACTAAACAATTAAAAGAAAACCATAATATAAGCAGAGTATACTTTAGTCAGCAAGATAGGCCTACATACACAACAAGAAATTCCAAAATGGAATCGGGTCAAATAGAAACAAGGAACAAACAGATAATAAATAATAACAAATAAAATAAAAAACCAAATAACGTGCGACACAACGATGAGATGAAACAAAAAACACAGCAAATATCAGACCCGAACAGAAAAATAACAAAAAGACACAACAAATAGACGAGACAAAACGCAACAGATAACATACATATACAGAAAAGACAAACGACTCAACGAAGAGACGAAACAAGACACAGTAGTTTTCCAGACAGACAGTTTTACGACGTTTCGGGAACTGGAATCTGTTACCGTCATCAGGTAGACACACAGGGTTCAGGAACACGAGTGCGACTGATGAGGAGACTGGAAAAACCAGGGGTTTATATAGGGTAAGCCCACTTATCCTGCTCAGCCAATGGGAGACGAGGAGCTGTCTCTTGATTGGTCGCGCAACATAGATTGACTCTGATTGGTTGTGATGGGTTGAGTGTGTGTTTTTGTTTTGTGCTGTAAAGTTGTTTCTTTCTTAATCAGTGGGATCCACATATTTTTTAATTCAATACTCTGTTGACTGAAAATATTGCTATTGCTAATAATCTTTTATTTGTTTAGTTTTCTTTGACAGTCATTCAATTTGCAATGGAGTACGTCCAATAAACTGAATCCAGTCATGAACTCCCATTGCACAGTTCTTTCAAAGATCATAAGTGTTTAAAAGGAAGATAACTAGGTTTTACAAATAAATACAAGATGTTAAGCTATGTTGTCTTATTTCGTGATTGAACATTAATTTCAGTGTTTGGCAAAGTATTAACAGGTCTCGGCGTTATTTTGATGTTATCGCTACTCACCATTTAATATTGTCCCTACCCATTTATCTGATTTTTACTTTACAAGTCTGACTGCTTTACGAGCGACACGACACTTATTAGAGCTTTCGCTTCAGTCCTACAACATTCAATTCGCTTTGTCCGACTAAACAGTGTGCGACACGTCTGGCACGCGACTGCCAACACACAACTGCAGTAACAGGATCCAAGCCCGTGCATCATACACTCTGTGTTTTTGTTATGAGCTGCAGTAAAGCTTTTTGGGTTCTATGTTCATCTGCCGATTCCTAACACGCCAATTTGCAGAGCAAGGTGTTTTGTTTTGGCCTCAAATGGGAACTTTTATAAACATTTAATTTTTTTTAACTGTGCATAAAACATGCCAGTGTTTATAACAAGTTGAAGAAAGATGCGAATTTCACTGAAATATCAACTTAAGGCCATGTTTTCTTGTTTCTATTGTTTCTGCGGTAATTATTATTTTATGTTTAAACAATAACATATTTAAAAATATGATTCGTAGTTTTGTTTGAAATGGTTATTGCAGGGATAGCTAATTTTTTTTCAAAACAAGAAATTATAAGTTTTCGACTAAAAAATCAGTTAACCAGAATTTTGCTGATTTCATAAGTACCGAAAGCCATATTTTTATATCTGCTCTCTTTTAGGCGTAAAAAATTATCGCTAAAAAAACAAAGCCTACAGTAGTACTCACACAACTGTGTACGTCCTTTCCTTCAAATGTCTAATGAATGCCTTCTCAGTCTGCCGTACTTCTAAATGTACTACATTAATGTGTGACAAACTCTGATAGAAACGGGGCAGAACTTCGTTACACACTTCCTACCAGTAATATTTCATGGCCTCCTCTTCAAGTCCCACAGTAAAAATTTATTGGCGGGAATCTTGCACGCTGTTTCATTGCTTGACTCGTTGTGTTCAATGCGCATTTGATACGCGCGTCAAGGTCGTCCTTATAGCTTCGTCGCTTCTGAGTGAGAGACAAGACGTCCGTACTGCAGGCTGCTAGAAATTTCTTGTGTTTCCCTCGACTTGAAATATTTGTTCAACGTTTTAACATTGGTATTCCTGCTGTAGTCGGAGATAGACAATGCTGGTAAAGCGCTGTCAGTGGTTCCGCATGCTAGCAGCAATTTTGCTCGTTCGATGCTTTGATTTTCTTTCAAATTTATTGAATTCAGTTTCTTGAATGTCACGTGATGCCATGCTGACGTCATAACCGTAACCATTTTTTCTTTGAAGTCATTGAATGTCTTAAATTTTGTCATAGATTTTCGTTTCGAACATGTTTGAATTTTCTCGGATCAAAATATGTAAGAACAGAAGAGAGGTTTTCCTAACATTATTAATTCAATTAACATATGTATTGTATTCTGTGTGCGATATTAATTATATTAAAATTAATCACGAGCAACATTAATTTTAAATAATATATACTACAAATAAGAAATTTTGTTTCGTCTAAACCAAATATTTTTGTGTCGTACAGAGTTAGTAGGTAATTATAAAAGAGTTACATCATTTATTATGTGCGTTATTTGTCTAAAACTTGTGTGATAATTTATCAAGTGGTCCTTTCAACTGTGATGAATAAAATTTCTTGGATAGTCATGTTATTCATAAGTTGAATTCGAGGAATTGAATTCGAAAAATATTTGATCGTGTAAAATGGATTTAAGGAATCCCGGAACAAAATGTGGAATATTGCACACTCACCAAGTGTCTCTTCGTCTATACGTGCAAGGAGCTCGACTATCGTGAAATAATCCTGTCTGATACTCGCCAGAACATGCTTTAAATGGTGAGCCTGCATATGTATGGCTGAATAATAAACGCAACATTATGTATCAATCGTGAATAAAGGAGATATTAGGCACGTGGAATGGTCACAATTGTTTCTTGGTGTAGTGTTTCATAAAATGCAAACAACCACATCCCAGCGTGTGGTGAAATTTTGCTACTGTTCAAAATACGCGCTGTGGAGTTAGTGGCCTTCGGCTAGTTCACGCATCATAAAACTATGGTACTGTTTAGTGCTGTTAATTATAATAATGGCATTTGAGCTTGCATGAACTGTCAGCACGTTATTTATTTACCGCGCGATACTTCGGTTACAAAGTAAAATTTAGCGATTCTTTCACATGGGTGAGTGTTTGCTCGCATTTGTAGTTTTTTCCGGTCGAGCAGAGAAAGACAGAGAGGGAGAGATAGATGCGCGCTAGAAGTGAATCGTGCAGCAACGCGAATGTAATCCATTAAAAGCTCGTGTACTTGTTTATGTAGATGTCGCGAAAGGTCATTACTGTCGAAGCTGAACCTAGCCGGTGCTTATTCGTGGTCAAAGCTGTGCTGCGGCTTGTTATCACATTATATTGTGTTACCATTATAGCATGCAACTGGTTCGTATCGCGTTCATTGAGTGCAAAGGACATAGTTACTGAGGTGTGATAATATAAATGCCAGCAAGTTAAAATAACTATAGCACAGGTCAAAGTTCTCGTTTATGTTACCGAGTCATTATGAGTGTCACTTGCTCGACTTTTATCCCGAATACGCTGGTTTCTGTTTCTAGGGTTTTCAAAAATCACAATAGGTAAATGCTGGAACAGTTTCTCACTCCAGGCCATAATCTTATTTAAATGGGTGAGATGAAAAAAAAAAAAAAAAGATTCCACATTTTGTCTAAAACTAAACGATATTGTTAAATTGTACTCTGCATTCAGCTTCATTAAAAGATAAAAAACTAAATGTATCCACGAATCCTTACATTACAGGGCTGTGTAATTTGAAGTGAACTGTGAAAGTAGATAATTCCCTTCCTAACCTTCTTAACCTCAGCGTTATGAGACGATTGGCTATTCGTCGCTAGATTCGTTGCAGTAGTGTTTTATTATTATTATTATTATTATTATTATTATTAGTAGTAGTAGTAGTAGTAGTAGTAGTAGTAGTAGTAGTAGTAGTAGTAGTAGTAGTAGTAGTAGTAGTAGTAGTAGTAGTAGTAGTAGTAGTAGTAGTAGTAGTAGTAGTAGTAGTAGTAGTAGTAGTAGTAGTAGTAGTAGTAGTAGTAGTAGTAGTAGTAGTAGTAGT
>PNEQ01053144.1:0-15823 GCA_003012365.1 Medauroidea extradentata
CAAAATTTAAATGTTGCAGTATGTTTACTAATTTTTGAGTTTTTCATCACATTGCTTTCGTTGGCATTCTTTTCTGTGTGTTCTAAAACCCTAGGATAACTCATCCCCCTACAGCCCTTGAGCAAACATTTCTGTTATCAAAATATACACTACAGGAAAGTAGGCTGATTAGTTCTGTATAGATCTACTTGTTTAATATTTGTGCCAAACACCGTTCAACTTTTGCACATCAGATAACACGTCATTTCCCCAAATAAAAAAAATTATGCCCGATAGTTTTCGCAAAATCACTCATCAAAGTCACGAAATGGCCATTACGATGCAGCCAAAATCAAAAAAAGTAATTAACCAATGAATTCAAAATTATTGGAACTGAAAGTCAGTGTGTCAATGCATTTCATGACATGTTTGACAAAAGTTAGTTTTGATTATTTCAGTAGTTGCCGAAAGTCAAATTTATGCAAAAATTTACTCATTTTCATCAATTTTTAAATATACAAAAATATATCGCATTGAGTTTACAGAAGTGTCTTGAAGTAGTTCACATCATTAAGTATCGATATGAATGATCTTGTTTCTGCAAGTTAATTATTTTTTATTATTTTGGCTACACCGAAACTGCCATTTTGTGACTTTGATAGGTGATTATGCTAAAACTATGGGCCCTAATTTTTTTTTTCATTCCGGAAAATGACATGTTATCTGACGTGTAAAAGTTGAACAGTGTTTGGCACAGATATAAAATTTTGAAATTTTACGGGTCCAACGTCCTTAAGAATGCGTGGTAAGAATATGTAAATAAAAGAAAATATTGCTAAAAAAAATTATTGGCGGTGTTATTATGACTATTATTTTATAATGACATACAAGCCGTCAAATATATAAAACATACAAATATGGCTATACAGTTTGAACACTCCCTGTCATTACGACGGTCAAGTTTAGTGATAAGTTTCAACGGAAATAGATCACCCACAAACGCAAATTTTAGAATTTCAACTGATTTTACGGTAGTTATTTTTTAAAGAAAAAAGACACGGTAGGTCTAATAGTCTAATTTTTTTTGTAGACGAATGTTAATAGCCTGTGGTTTTACTACATTTTCGTTGGTTAAATAATTAGTTAAAATCATAATTTATTTGTCTTAAAAGAAATATTAGTTAACATAGTGAATTATAGTTTAAATTGAGAGAGAATTTTGCGATATTACTCGTAAAATCAGTGCAAATGTTATACAACGAACGTTTTAGTTTCCACGTAGGCAATCACAGACAGTAAATTGTTTGAAAGATGATTACGAAAACGATTAATTAACAACGAGGCACGCCGAACAACTGATGAACCATAAACGGGCGCCGTCAAAAGTAGGCCTTCCCGTTACCTTGGCCGAATTTAGAATCCGTTACTCCTTAGCTGCCGCGGGGAGAAAAATAAGGGGGGGGGGCGGTGGCAAGTTGCCACCCTGTTCCTTATCGACTTGACGCCAGTCAAAAACTTCCATCGATTACTCCTCCGAGCTTTTCGGGGTCGGCATGCGTAATTGATTGGACAGCAGGATTTACGGCCGGTGCGAAGTGAAGGGTGGATATAGGCGTGTGTAATGAAAAGGAAGGGAGGGGGGATAGGAGTGTGTGTGTGTGTCTTGTTTGATCGGGAACAGATTGCCCGCGCCAAGTGAATGCGGACCGTGAAGCCAAAGCTTGGATCGGTAATGAAATTTGATGGAGTCACGCGGGGAAATAAGATAATCGTCGAGTCGGTGAAAGTCGACGGTCGGAGAATGTCCACGCACACCTCTGCACACCAGCGCGTGAGCAGACAGACCTGTTGATAAAAACGGGGCGTGGTGAGCCACTATTTTATTTTATAAACGAGCTTCAGATTTAGGAATGTGCATGGACTTGCGAAATGCGCGTTAATGTTTGGTGATAGGGCCATGAACTTTTTGTGAGAAGAATTTTGCCCCAGTTCGTTGCAGTGCCTTACGTGCAGATCTACAATTCTGATTCATAGTCAGTGATTGTATGTTTCAACTGCCACGTGTCTTGGGGTTCTACCTGTAGATAACATACGTGTGGTGTCGCAGTACCTTACTGTAATTGGCACAGTCAAATGTCAGACGTCACTTCACATAGACACGCAGCCAATAACCACACATCAGAACTACGGATGTGCACGTAAGGCACTGAAACAAAATAGGGACAAAATTCTTCTCCCGAAATGTTCATGGCCCTAGTGATAGGTAGATACCCGAAAATTTCGCATGTTCAACGACCAGCAGGCTGTCCTCAACTACTTGTACATTAGCTGCTGCTCCAGTGAGTGGTCAGTTGTAGCTACATGTGTCTCCCATTGGTTCACAGTCTTCAAGTAAGAGTTTCATTAACAGTTACTCAATCCCGCAAACAATGGAAGTGTACGGGAGTCTGCATTCGAACTCTTCTGAAATAAATTCGCGAAATTTTCGGGTTTATAGTGATAGGTAGGGACACCCTGTTTTTCGCAATAAGAAGCCTTACGCGTTCATCTGAAATTCTGCAGCGTGTCTGCGTGAAGAGCCGTATCTCATTTGACTGAACAAATTACAATAACGATCCTGCACACCACACGTCTGTGATTTGCCTGTAGAATACCAAGGCTCATGACAGTTAAAATATCCAATCACTGGCCACGAAGCAGTACTGTAGATGTGCATGTAAGGCATCTTTACAAAGTGGGGCAAAATTCTTTTTGCGAAAAACAGGGGTCCCTAGTGATAGGGAAACACAATCTGTGATTCTATTATAGCCACGAGCATCTACGTGATGTCATTTACTCTTCTGACCGATACACGGGAAGTTGGTCATTCTACCATGGAACCTACAATTATTGGACAGAAGCATTGCCCGCAGGAAGTCATCAAAGAAGACTATAGCTGTTTGTAGCCTAGTCTGCTATGGGAAAGTAAAACGAATCCAGCACTTCTCTAGGAATGAGCTGATCCGTAGCTGTTTCTAGTGTAAAGCCGCTACCTTACATCTGGAAATCCTGCACACAAGGGTCATGCATAGAACCAGTGAATGTAATTTTGTATTTGTTTCGTGCCTTATACCTACAGGTCCGCTTCGAGGTCAGCGATTGGACGTTTTTAACATTCATCTTCTTAGAGTTCTACCCGTAAGCTAGAGACGTGTGGAGTTGCGATAACCTTTCTGTTAGAGTTGATGGTATATCGAAGAAATGTTTTATGCCGACATACCCTTGAAAACACTGTAGTTTCTTCTAACATGTGCCTATGAATAGGGGCAGGACTTTTGCACCACTTTGAGTGCATTTTGTGCATAACTCCTGCTCTACTTTGTGGCCAGTGATTGGATGTTTTAACTCCCAGAGCCTTGGCGGTTTTGCGCAAATCACAGACGTCTGGTGTCGCAGTAAGCGTTCTTCTGATTGTGCAGAGTCGTTTTGCATTAGACTGTGCTATGAATACGCAGCCGATAACCATGAACTAGAGCTGCCTGTGTGCACGCAAGACACTGAAACAAAGTGATGCAGAAATCCTTTCGCGAAAAATTCAGGGCCCTACCTATGAATTGGGTGATGCACATCTGACCCAACGTAGCCGTCCGCAGTCCAGTAACAGACATCAAAAGTTACAGTTGCGGTAGTTTCATTGGCTTAGTCAAGTAGGGCAACATCTCCACGTACATACGAAAGCCAGTAATCTTCTGGTAAGCTGAACGTGCGTTGAAACCCAGCGAACAGTCAAGTTTTCCCGCGATAAACCAACATCTCTACGCATTGTAAATGAGTGTTGCTTCTGCACAAAGACGTGCTGCCATCTGTTAGCCCCCTTCGCTGTCTCATACGAATCATGGCCGTCATTAGTAGAAGGCCGGAGTCTTGAATGTGGCAACACTGCGTCGGGGGCCTGCTGCCTGGCACTTTTTGACTGCCCTAGTCTCTGTAGCTTGTCTAGATGCAGCTTTAGTGACGTGTACACGTCTACACAGACCAGGGCTACGAATGAGCGACCGGCAGTAGGCCTCCGATGCAACGTTGCCACATTCAAGACTCCGGCCTTCTACTAAAGACGGCCATGCAAGAGTCAATTCTGATTCATCTGTTTTCAAAGAAACCATACATCGTTATAGCGCTCTAAGCTCTGGTAATGTGGCTGTTGTCAGCAGGGGTTGCCACATAGAATGCTGCGAACTTCTGCCTATAGTCAGATGATTATGACTGAACTCGTGCGCATTTGTGCCCTTCCCTAGATAAGAATAATTAAAATATGCTATTTTATTTCGGGCATATGTCGGAATCCAAATAACTGTAAGTTAGTGCAACTCCCGCAATTTGGTCGTGACTTATTTCGACGCTAAGCTATATCATCACAGTTAAACTAATTTCTATATCACAGTAAAATGGCCGATAGAATATGAGCTATTGCAAAGTTACTTTGTCGCAAATAACATTTTCGTTTAAAAGTTACAGTAATAGTAACAAAATTTTAGTTATTGTTAAGATAATTTATTGGAAATCATTGAGGTGAAGATAGTTGTGGTATTTTTTTAACACGAGCTTAATGTTGAAAAAAAAAAACTATCTTTGCTACAAAGAAACTTACATTATTTTCAAAAGTGACTTTTTTAAAGACAAATTGTGACAAAAAACATAGGTTTTCCACATTTACTTTTCTATAATGCAACATATCTTCACCGCAAACTAAATACATTTGCAGCAAAGTTACTTTGCAGTGCATGTAATTTTAAAAAAATGTTGTGGCAACGAAAGTGTTTTTACAGTGAACTTCCATGGTCAATCTATCAAAGTGTTACAGTAGAGTCATATTAAAAAAAAATCCATATACGTTATGTTTAACGTCACGTCAAGCCCTACCGCTTTACACTGAAATAATAATTTTGCTCAACACTTGTTGAGTTTTTTGTAGTAACAATGTCCGTTAATATTTCGATAAATGCCTTCGTTTTAATATTTTTTCCCCATAAAGTTAAGTATTTTTTAAAGGCGTAATTACTGAATTGTAATATTTTCATGTGTCACGATTTTAAAACGGACTAAAAATATAAAATAATTCCACCTATTAAAATACTCGTAAAATTTAATACGTAAACTGTGGGGCGCATGCAGTAGATAATTGATGCATGAATATTTCACCTAAGTCACTAATAATTTAATTGCTCTGCAAACGATGTGAACTGTTTTATGAGTTTTAATTTTTAATGAACTATAAAACTTCTTATCAGAGTTTAATAAACACTGCAAAAAATTTTTTAGTTGTAATAAATGTCGTTATAACCGCAACATATTTATCAAGTTCTTTAAACAATGTTGAAAGGAACGTAAAAAACAGTTTTTTTCCTATAATGTTTAAGCCCTGATGTACTAGTGTTAATCGACTTCGTGTAGTTTGTCATATTTAGCCGATACCGAGAGTAATTCACATGACCTCTCTGGGCGCGTGCGCGTTATGGGTCTGCGTTTATCTGGCCTAACATAGGAACATGGTTCTCGAACCACGGCTCGCGACACAGCCGCTAATATTCCCGACGAGTCGACGCGGAGATAAAGAGCAATAATTAAAAATAACTTTCACCCACGAAGGCGGCGCGGGTCGGATCGGATGGTCGTAAAACACGGTAGGTCGGTTTTAGGTTCGTCGTGTACCGGGAGGGTTGGGATGAGGGGCAGGTGGGTTGGAGACTGTTTGAGCTCTCGCGTGACTTATAGCAGTGAACGTAGTCACCGGCGCGTATCACACATCGCAGCCATCAGACACGTACAGCTCAAACAACACGTACTGTGTGGCGCGTGGCGATGGCGCGCGCGTATATATAAAACACCGGCGGAAGCGGGCGAATGTTGAAAAGGTCAGTCTCTGCAGTGGACGACAGTCAGCGAGGTTTAGCCAAGACTTTTACTTAGCGACATTCGAAATTCTCGTCATTAGTCGGTGGTATGCTAGACACCAATGTCCTGTATTCGAGTACAATATGTGAGTTCGTTGGTAGCTCCACTGATTTTTGGTGAAAAGAACTTTTCAACGTGTTCCAAAGCCTTACGTGCACATCTGCAGCTCTGCTTCATGGTTAGAAATTATCATTTATCGCAGGAAAACTTGACTGTTTGCATGCTGGGTAGCAACGTACCTTCGGCTTACCAGAAGATTACTGGATTTCGCTCATACGTGGACCTGTTGCCCTATTTGACTGAGCCAATAAGAATCCCTGTATGCATGTTATTGGTCTGCAGACAGTTGCGTTGTGTCAGGCGTGTATCACCAAATCATTAGGGACCCTTGTTTTTCGCGAAAAGAATTTTGCCCCAGTTTGTTTGAGTGCCTTACGTGCACATCTGCAATTCAGCTTCATGTTGTTATTGGCAGGGTGTCTACGTGAAGAGCCGTATCTCATTTGACCGACCCGAGCACAATTACGTTCCTGCGACACCACACGTCTGTGATTTGCCGGTAGAATCCCAAGACCCGTGACAGTTAGAACGTCCAATCACTGACTATGAAGCAGAACTACAGATGTGGCCGTAAGGCACTGAAACAAAGTGGGACAAAGATTATTTTCGCGAAAAAACAGGTGTCCCGGCCAATCATACATGTTGCAATAATCTGCAGCGGTTTCAAGGGTATGTTGGCACGAGAAATGTTCGCGATGTACAATCATCTCTATTCATGGTTATCTGCAACGTGTCTTTGTGCCACAACGGCACACCATTGTGATTGTGATTTTCGGGCAGAACCCCCAAGATGCTGAGACATAAAAATATCCAATCGCTGACCAAGAAACAGAGTTGCAGTTGTGCACGTGAAGCATTCAAATATTTTTCTCCAAAAATCAGTGCCTTTATTCATTTGGCACGAGCCTTTATGTAATGACAAACGTGTGCAAACACTTTACAGGATTTCTCTACCGTTGGACTTTTTACTATTGACAAGGATCGACAGGCTACGATATTTTCGGCCAATAAAATACGCAGAGAAATCATATAACAGCTTGCGGTCAGCCTGTTGTCAGAAAATAACGCGAATTTAGGAAATCCTCTCTTATAGCTAGGGACAAAGATTTTTCGCGAGTTCGACATCCTTTAGGCAAGACTGGAACTTATACTTTCTGTTCATTGCCTACTTTCTCAACAAATCGTCAGTTTCACGCCAGACATGTTCTCGCATTGTGTCCGGGCATGTTTGTTATTAGTCAGATATTTCTCACGGTATCTCTGCGGAAGATAATTAATTGCGTATCAGTGTAAAGTCTAGTTCCCTCAGAAGAACAACTCGAAATAACAATCGGATTGGTTCTATTAAAAAAGAAAGGTGATATACATTTGGAAATTGTCTTAAAGGGAACACAAATGTATATGAATGTATACATACGTTACAGTCCAAAGGACTTTTTTAAAATTTAATAAACATCGATAATTCGTGTTGTATTTGTGGACATTTCGCGAGAGAGAATTGGGAAACCATAGCTTCTCATATTGGCTGCAGTGGTGTCACTACTTATATTTTAGTGTAATAAGAGCATAATTTGCTCGATGAGGACCTCCAAGCGCTGGTACTAAGGTTGATTCTTGGCCGCACACCAGGAGCCTAATCGACCATAAGCACAAGACGGCCAACTCAACCGTCGTCAGTTTTCACGTCAATGATTCATCTTAAGAGCCACCAAAAATGAAGTGGGGTTAAGATTTGCTAAAATAACCTTCGTTATGTTGGTGGTAACTAACTACATTGTAAGGAGCTTGAAGATTCAGTTAGGGCTTGTGTTTTTGCTTGAGTGTGGTAAATCAGTAAATATACCGAAATATATAAGTTAATGATCTGAGATTTGGAGAAAATCAGTTGACACTACTGTTAGACTGGTAAAATCGTGTTAATTCTGTAATCTTCATAATTTTATTGCCTTTAGTAATATATTTGTCATATATATTTTTTAAAAAATGTTGTGGAATTATGTTTAGCTGTCATTAATTACAAGTCAGAATGGTACTGTTAAAAATTACTTGATTTATTTGCAAATGGTTTTTGTTAAGTGTGCTGGTATAATTTATTTTTATGAGAGATCTTGGATCCACTGTTTATTAAAGACATCGACGAAATTCTGAAGTCTGGTGTACATGAATTTCACTGACTCCTAGATCAAGCAAGATTATAAAAAAAATATTATAGCTAAAACACCAAAGGAAACCACTATAGCGATTACATTAACTAATAAACTGAAACCATTACACAAACATTTAAACAGCTTTATTACCGTGGTGCAATTTTGAAACTACAGTTAAATTTTGGGAGTATTTTGCATTTTGACCTTTCTGACACAGACTAAAACTGAAATACCTTACAATATTAACCCAGCAAAGAAAATAATTTCTGTTGACAACGCCTAGTTCTAGATTCAGATGATCAAAATATTGGACAAATTTAAATATATGACTCTAAGAACGTGAATGACCGTTTTTAAGAACCTATACGCAAATAAAATACACAAATTTAATCACGAAAATTTTTTTTTGTGAAAATATAGCTCCTACTCTCATAAAATTTTAAGATAAAACTGTTTTTGGTAGGTATTACATTATTCGCTAGATTTTGGTTGAAACGTCAATCCGACACAACTGTGTACTCGTAACAGAAGTACTGCCACAACAATATTTCTTTATATACAACAGGTTTCTTGCAAATCCTCAGCTATTTGTTTGAAGTGTCCTTATTTTTATAAAAAAAATGTAATAAATACAATCATATAACATGTTGTGTAATGGTGACAGGGTGCCGTGATTTTGTTTTACATCGAATAATCTGTTAAAAACTATTAATTCAATTAGTTTTTATACTAGGCGGTAAAAATATTTTAACGATGTTAACAATGTGTGACATTGTATTTGTAATGCTCGAATGAATAATGTTATGATAGAACTACTTTACGTAATTTTGCTTGCAAATCTACAAAAATGTTTAGAGATTGAACTGTGTAGCGCTCACTTTCCTATGTATTTTGAGTCATCGTTGTGACTGACGAGACTTTGGCTGCAGCTGTGAGCTGTAAATAGTTCATATCACTATCATTGTACAACAGTGACCTATTAGTATTCATACGCACAGTAAATATGCTTCCTTTACAAGGAAAAGAAAAAAATTAGAGACAGTTTAACTCACATGTAAATAAATCTTGCTCAACAGTAGAGAAAACGTACATACATTTCGTGTTATCAATATTTATCGTCAAAATGTTTTCTTTAATAAAATTATTATATTCTTCGCAACAAAGGAATTTTTTTAAAAACATCAGCTAACCTTAAGTAATAATTATAACTTTATCATAAAGTTCTGCTATTTTAATGGTTACACATTATTTGTTGCCGTCAGTACACAATTCTAAGTAAAATTTTCTTACGACAAAGGTTCTTTGCAGAAGTTCATATAAAAACTGCCACAACAATAAAGCTTGAGTTGTTGCAAATAAAGTTTTTTAAACTGCGTAATTGTATAAGCGATAAATACACATCAGTGCAGAAGGATCAGAGGTTATTGTTTGTTACAACATTTTCATCCATGATTTAACATGGGTGGGAAGTTATACTTAGATACTGTCGCTAATTACTTTTTCGGGATAAGTGCTGATAAAATGTTTATACAATATTGTTAACCCCTATTTTCCGTGAATATTTTAATTGCTGATAGCACAATAATTTTAAAATAGCGTATTGCATGGCCATCAACTCAGAGGTAATTACTTACTCGATCTCAGAGAGAAACATTTTATGAGTCAAAAACACAATATAGATTATCTTAATACTATGCGTGTGCGTTGAATTACTTCATAATAAAAAATTAATTACTACACCAAATAAGTGAGAAAGAATTTCTGGAAATAATTGTCAGGTTTCCTAACGGTTCCTTCGATGTTAGGAGTTGAAGAACCACTTGTGAAAACCCACCCATGGCTGAGCATAATCGAATTCATGACCTTTCGAATGCAAGTCAAGCATTGTACGGCAATGACAAAAACAAATAATTAGACGTGAGGCAACTTGATATTTGGCTTTTTAGTGTCTTTCTGTGACACAAATAAATAAACTTCGTCAACTAAAGAATGGGTATTGTTATGTTATGATTGACGCACATTTCAATTAGATTTAGTGATGCAAAACATTTTGTCAAACCAACTATATGTTTGTGTAATCACGAGTAAACAAAATTTTTTCTCGGGCGAAACAAACTTTTCTGCCGTAATGCCGAAGCCTAAACCACAGTTGCCTTCCGCACCACTTTCAGTTGCTACTCCCTATATATGCCCAAGTTCCGCTCGCTGTGAACTGAAGTGTATTACATGGCTGGTGGTGCACTTTATCAGATAATTAACTCATAGTTCGATACACCTCGCTCCTCTCTGCGTCTGCACCCCCCACCCCTTCCAAGTCCTATGTTACTTGTGCTGCCGTGTGTGTGTGTTCTGGGGTGTGCAGAAATTGTACCAGCGAGCTTACCATCCAACATTCGCCACCATACGTCCGCAAATAGTGATCACTTTGTCACCGCATCACTCTGTTATATAGACTATACACGGGGCTAAGTGAGCAGCCTTGAAGAGCATATTGTGAAGATAAATAATGGAAAAGTGTATTTTGTTTTGGCCTCATAGACATTAATTAACTTTCGAAAACGGCGAATGCTATATGTGTAATGTATTTATTATTTACCTTGCAATGTTCGCGTAGGTAGGTAGCCAAAAAATACAAATACACTAGAAGAGCTTCAAAGATGCTTACTTTCCCGTGAATGGCCTAAACTTACGCTGTAAACATTTTCTGCACATTTCACAAAGAACTTTTAAGAGGCCCTGAATACAAAATAAATCCGATTATGGATAATTTGCACGGGAAAAAGTCGTAATTATACAAAGGATACTTTTGATAACAGAGTTTCCGCACGAAAAAAAAAATTATTGCTGCTAGTTTCTATCAGTGTAGAAACATTTAGAGACCGTGACTTTTTATGAAAAAGTATTTTGTAACATTTGTTTCATTGTCTTATGCACGCGTCTGTAGCTCTGCTTCAGGATTAGGTCGGGATTACGATGACTTCACGTTCACTTTACTTTAACTTTCACGTAAGCAGGGAACACCTTGACAAACGCACACTGGACCTATCACGATCGCGCCACTTTATACTTTCGTTCACTTTCACGTTACGAAAAACTTGTCGATGTCAAGCTTTTAAGTTAAAGTGATACGTGAAGTTATACTACGTGGTCACCTGACCAATCAAATTGCGGAGGAGTTAATGTCTTCTTTGACTATTAATTTCAAGGCTTTTCCTTTTGTCGACGACTAATTCCACGAGGTTTTTCAGTGCCTGCTTGCAGCTTACGTGAAGATCGTAATATGGCACCTAAATTGATTACGTATAACGTACACGTGAACGTGATAAAGTGGTAAGTGATACGTGATCGTGAAGTCATTGGAATCTCGGCCTTAGTGATTATATGTTTTGAACTCCTTGGGTGGGTTTCTACCCGAAAATCACAGACGCGTGGTGTCACAATACCCTTGCTCTGATTGGTAGAGTCAGATGAGCGACACCTCTGCACTAATACACTCTGCCAATAACCATGAAGCAAAGCTGCAGGTGTGCTCGTAAGATACTAAAAACCAATTGTTTCAAAATTATTTCCACTGAAAATCACTGGTTCTCAACATAGTGAAGTAACTAGAGACCTGAAAAATTCGCGGGTTCAATGATCTGTGAAATCGTGTAGACAGCTGCTGTTTATTAGCTGCTCGCTGACACAGTAAAATGGGCCTATATTCAGCTTCAATTTTTGTTATTGGCTCAGCTACTTCGAGGAAGTGTCGGGTCAGTGAACGAACGGCCAATTGTGAACTTGATACAGACCTATAGTTGCTGGAACTCTAGCTTGCGCATAAAAGGAAACGCGAATTTTTCAGGTCTCTAAGAGTTACATGTTTCGTCGAGTAAGTTGGCATACGTGGTTGATATTTATTCTGAAAAGTAGGATATATTGTGACTTGTCTTTCGGGCAGATAGTGATATGAGAAATGGTAAAATAAGTGTTCTTAACAGTGGACGGGCGTGGAACAGGTTTGTTGACACGAAAATATATACGTTCATAAATTTCAGCGCACGCGCAAAGCGTACTGACGGAAAAGAGTGTGTATAGGTAATTTTGACGTTTCCACATAATGTCTTGAATATAAGTGAGTAGCAGTAGTTGTTCATAAATCTCTGATCTAGAGCCAGATGCGGTTTAACATTAGCCGCAAAACACAAAGAATTAATTAACTGGTTAGAGTTGATTGAAATTTATCGCCGGGACACTTAATTTCTGACGAAACTTTATTTACAGATAATTAAAACCAGTTTTAAGTTAGGACATATTTATAGCCAACTTAAAATTATGGATGTTATGGCAGTTTTATAGTCAACTTAAAATTATGGAGTGCATTGGAGAATTTAAATTTTCAATTTGTGTATATACATACATAAATTGTGACATTAAAAGTTATCTTTTAAACACGCTCGCCTCTGAATATTAGCTTTATATCCCCTTAGACCCGACTTAGACTTATTTTAAAGAGTAGCAGGAAGATATATATTATCAGACTTTACAAGAGATCACTTTATGGTGAACAGATTATAGCTACAGAGTTCGCTAGGATTTACTTTTCGTTAAGAACAAAACATATTAATAGTGAATATACTATATATAGAGAAGATGGTATATCGCGAAAATGTTTTGTGCCAACATACCCTTGAAAACACTGTAGTTTCTTGCAGTATGTATGGTTCGGTGATACACGTCTGACACAGCATAGCTGCCTGCAGACCAATAACAAGCATCAAATATTACAATAGCCTGATTATTATTGGATCAGTCAAATAGGGTAACCAGTTACGTACACGAAAAAACCGGCAATGTAATGGTAAGCTGAACGTACGTTGAAATCCAGCAAACAGTCAAGTTTTCACGCGATAAACCATAATCTCTAACTATGTATAGCCTATGCTGTGATACTAATAAAAAGAAAATTATGAATCACGTGTTGGCCTATTTCTTTGCGAAAAACAATAATTCACGTACCCTCCGTTGAAGTTATAGAATAGCCAAGTAAACAGAAGCAAACCCTGTATCCGCCAGTCACCAAGAGGCTAGAGATAGACTTTCTGGATCGAAGACAAATCGTTCCCGTTTTGGTGCAGCCAATCAGGAAGAAGCACGGGATCGCCACTACCCCGCGTTTCTGTAGACTTGCTTGTTCTACGTCGCTGGGGCACGTCAACTCTGCAGGCCGGCCATCCATTTCGACCGCGAAATGGGCGCCGTTGAAGCATGGCGAAGGAGCGACGAAGGGTGCGTGTGTCTAGTCTTGTGTGCGTTCCTGGCGGGGGGTGGGGTGGGGGAGGTAGGATAGTCCTTTCAAGGAACCGCCCGCCGAACCACGTGGTGGGAAGGAGAAGTCGACCTCACGGGAGACAAAACAGAGAGAGAGAGAGAGAGAGAGAGAGAGAGAGAAAGAGAGAGAGAGACGGGGAAAGTGCGTTTGGCGCACTGCGAGAGGGGGTGAGATGTTCGGAGAGGGGGAGGGGGTGGGTCTCCGCGGGTACTCTATCTGAGCGCGGAAAGATGGACGTGCGTGCGTGTACGCAGCCGGTGGGCGACGTCTGGCAGTTGGCGGCATGCCGTCCCTACCGGACGTCACCGGCGGACGGACGGGTGTCTCGGAAGACGCCGTCACTGTCGTCGCCGACCTGTCGACCGGCCTGGGCGGACTTCCGTCTCGCGTGTCCACCGCGAGTCCCGGCCCATCTCACCAGGTAAGTGTCGTTGTCAAAGTCGCGTGGGACGTTGAACAGCATCCAGTTAAATGTTTTATATTCTTGTGAAATTATGGTCCATATGTAAACACCAAATGGGGTAAAATTTTCATAAAAAAAACTTGTCTTAGTTGCATATTATTTTAATAATAATAAGCTGTCCAAATCACGATTTAAGAAAAACTAATCGACTTACCTAACTAAAACTAAGTTGACAAGAAAATACTTTTTTATAAAGTTTAAAGACACAATTAGCGAATTCGGAAATGTTATGCGATTAATTACACGGATTTTTCGCCAAGTTTTAAGCGAATTGTAAACAATTATAAAAACAGAAAAGGACTTATCGTAAAGAAATCCTAGATATAACTTCGGGTAGCCAATGTTTCAGAAATCTTACCTACAAATTATAATCAATGTATGTGTTATAATGTTTCTTATAATGACTCCATGATGGCTCCACAAAAACGTCAAAATTATGTTGGCCTGCTAATCATAAACATATAAAAATTTGTAACCAAAGTAAAGGTTTACTTATTTTAAAAATCTACTCCATATAGCGTTTAGTTATTTATCAGAACTGCACATAAATTTAAGTAAGTTAACGTGCTGAAAGAGGCGCTGTTTACTTCAGAATACGTTAAATTATATTCGGTGTAGGTCAGTATTTGTGAAGTCTGCATAAATACCTTCACTGACGTTTTTTGTTTATTTCCGTGCAGCCCAAATTACTACCAGGCTATTTTTCACAGCCTGAAAACGAAAACAAATATTTCCATACACAAAAAAAAAAAAACGCTCGATATCTCCTACTGCCACTTTTTTTAAGCAGTCCATGGTCTTTGTCCGAGGGCGATATCGTGAATGGTACCTGATACCCACTGCATATAACTTAGCATGTAACTTCTTTAGGGCCCGGAAAATTAATGGATTCGTTGACCTGCATGCTAGAATCCATCGTCCTATGCACATTCAATTCCCGTATTTTCGTTCATTATACGCTGTTCCACTGAGAAGCAGCTAATGGACAAATCGTTGGGGCTTGAGTATGCATAGGAGAATGGATTCTAACGTGCAGATCATTGAATCCGCGAAATTTTCCGGGCTCTACTTGTCTTTATTCACGCGTAGATCTAAGGTAGGTTGGGTCCTTAATTAAAAACAAAAAATACGTTTCCCAACTTAGGAGTGTTATCAAAAAGTATGCTGTTATCATCACTGATATCTAACTTTCAATTCTGTTTAGCCTTAAAATACGACTGTAAGCTTCATTATTCCAGTATAATATTTTTATTCCTGTTTTTATTTATTTTTTATTTTTAAGTTTCAGAATTTTTTTAACACAAATAAATTTATATTGTGGTTTTAAATAGGAGACATTATAGTCTACAACATCGTTATTCCTTGTTAATTGTTTCAGTTTGGTAACGCAGTTGTTTTCAGTGTCATACTTAAAACCGAGTAATACAAAGTTTGACACCAGTGGCGTAGCCAAGGGGGAAGGAGATAAGGGTTGTAACCCCCCCCCCCACCAATTGCCCGAGGTGAATCGGCTTTCAAGACCTTAGGTGTTAAAAGGCCGTAAAACCCTCTCATCATCATTGCCCGGGGTGACGAGTTCATCGGCTACTTTACAAAAGTTTATTAAAGAAGATACGAATTTTAATTACTGTTTATTAAAAATATTTTATTAGGTTTGTTTGCTGGCCTTTATGTATACTGCATAACCAGGCCTATAAACAGATTTACATTACATGTAGTGTAATCCTGCTGCAGTCAAATATTTAACTTGGGAAAAGTATTTACATATCTCTTCATCGCTAACATAATCCAACCAACATGTTATCGTTAATTTGTGTATTTTATATTAAATCGATTTCCATTTAAGCTAAAATGTTTAAATTGTAGCAAGAGAAATAGTTTGATTTATTTGTACAACCAAAATTTATAAGGAGGCCAGGAAATAAAGAATCA
>PNEQ01053144.1:15923-27682 GCA_003012365.1 Medauroidea extradentata
TATATATATATATATATATATATATATATATATATATATATATATATATATATATATATATATATATATATATATATATATATATATATATATATATATGAGAGCTTTTGTACTCTTGATTATTTATTTTATGTTTGCACTTTGATAAATTACCTCCCCCCCGCGGGTTGTTCGTCAAACTTGTGTATCCCTCCCCCCCTTTTTATAAATTTCTGGCTACGCCACTGTTTGACACTGACAAGTCGTAATGCACACTGACAAGTCGTCATGCAAAAATTATAATATGTAAAGAAAATTCCACAATAAGAAAACTAATAAGTTGCTGTCTGTGCCCGTGAGTGGTAATAATAGCGTTTACTTGCCAGTTATCTTATATTAGGCTACTGCATGACGATTGTTTCTACTTCCTGGCGTGTTTGCCGGTGAAGTTTAGTCTAGACAAAAGATCCTTCCCCACCCTTTCTTCTAGATCATCTTCCCCTTCTTTACCCCTTATCCATTTATGTTCCCTCACCCCTCCTCCCTAGCTCTCAATTCCTCCGCCACATACACGCCTCACTCCTCGCTTTACTTGGTCAGTCTTGCGTCTGGCTCCTCCTACCAAACCATTCCGACCTTGGCTGCAAATTGAAACTGATTAAAATTATTAAATAATTAGACACCCCGCGGCAGGCGGCAATTAATCGAGTCCGTGACTCCGAACATTTTCTCGTGGGAAATTTGTAATTCGGCTAAAACCGTTTCGAGCAAGGATTGAGAGTCCGTAATTATCATCGTAAATGAAATTTCACGCCGTAACAGTCTTGTAATTATGTGTGGCTAACGTTAAGAAATTATGAAATTAGTGCGCAGTGAGGATGGTTTTAGACTCCAAGTGAGCATTTGTTTTACTTTTGTCTGATTGGTCTAGACAGAGTCTATCAGACAGTTGTAGGTTATCTGCAATACATAAGTTTCTACGATGTTATAACATCCTGTTTTATTAAAAACAATGGAGGTTTGAATTTAACGTCAGGGTACAACTTTTCTACGTGACGTAAAACGCGCTTAAAAAAAAACTATTGTCTGCATTTTTCAAAGAGAAAAAATTAAAACGAACTCTTGATTTTCAGAGCGAAAATAAGAGTCTTATTGTATTCACACGTCAGCTCAGTTTCACATGAATATCGTACATGAAGCCCGAAGTTAATTTTTCATTATCACTATAAATTATTAACACGAAAAATTGCGCTTTAATGAAATCCTGAAAATGTAACGAACATACGATTTTTCTGTGCGATACTTGCAATTTCAAGCATATGTGACTGCGACAGAAAAACCGCAGCATGAATTTATTAAAGACTGCTATATCGACAGGATTCGATTTCCGTATTTCCATAATGGTACGTGATGAAAATACTTTGTGAGTTAGAAAAAATCATATGGCTTGAAGTAATTAATTATATCATGTTAGGAGTACATTTTGTTTAACTACTTTTGGGCGTATTTACATTTACAATACTTTTTAAATTGGCACTTAAATTTGGGAACTGCTTACATTTCCACCTGTAAAAAATTAAATAAAACTCGTAGGTTTGACATTTTGGTAAAACGTTTGTTTAACTTTCGGACAGACTGAGATTAAAAAAAAAACGTTTTGAAATATTTCAAATGTAAATCAGTGCGTTAGCTCACAAAGCACGCATTAAAATAGTCTTGAGAACTGTCGACGTTAAATTTTTTAATGTAAAATTATTAATGGGGGAAGAACAGACGTTTCACGATAAAACTATATTTAATGTCTTATGTTAACTAGCGTGTATTACCTTTATGTTGCATTTTTTTTTGTTTCAAGCGCATGTCGCTGCTTTGTCACAGAGAATATTTTGTAATCGACTATGAAACAGGCCTATCACTTCAGATAACTAGAATCCTAGAATAATTGAGCATATTTTTACAAAAACGCAGTGTCGTTAGACGTACTAATCTACTGGTAAACGTATCAGTAATTTAGGTGTTCACATTATGTATCGTGAGAATTAAATAGCTGCAGGCTTTTGTATAACGTATAACACAATAATTTTACGGTATGTACCGTAATTTTCGGCGAGTAATTATGTCAGAGATAGCTGACGTTGCAAAATAAAATCCCTCTTGGGTACGCATTTACTTGAAGTTTATGAAAGTTTTAAGGTTTGTAAGTAGTGGGTGGAAATGACATTAAATTTCAATACAGAATAAATAACGTTATGCTACACTCTGAAGAACTCGGAGCTTAAAATTTTAATAAATCTTTCCTTCCTCATAGTGAAATACTGCATAACATGTCGTGGATTTGACACTGTCAAGGGTCAAGTAAATTTACTTACATATAAGGCGTATTCTTTTCTGTACTCATAAGATATTTATATTAATTTTACTATGACTTCTTAAACAAACACAAGCAGGTTCCCGTGACGAAACCTGTTTTCTGAACTGGTAATGTTTTTGTTGACACGTTCCGAGGGTAACCACAGACGTCATAAGAAAAAAGTTTAACTAATTTAGAATAGTATTTTTATACGTCAGATGAAATAATTCTCCTTCACTAAGCTGGGGCATTCACACACATTATGTATATATGTATGTACTAACTCGGAGCTCAGTAAAGTTCTTACCTAAAGTAAACGTCCAGGTATTATTGTATGTACGTTATATAGGCCCTACACGTACGTATGTTCATGTATGGACTGCTTAGTATTTTAACCTGGACAAGAGGGGACTAACTACAGTGATTATGTTGCCACATTGTGCATATAAAATGTCATCGTACGATATTTTCCCACTTACATTTTCGTCTCCAATTTAGTCCAGGATTCGCGTGGAGTGCGTATTATGCATTTGTTTCTTGATATATATATAAGCATATTAAATGAACTGACTTAGACCTCTTCCCTTACTTTACGGAGTCAGCGGTTGAAAAAGAATGAATATGCATGTGTCAGCTCAGGGTCTAGTTGTTCTCCCGACATCTGAAGTACAGTCCTGTTGATCGATGAAAATTACACCAGCCGTGGAACTGCAGTCATGATATTATATAGGTCAGAGAAGCTACATAGAAGAAGCTGCACACACTGGGACTGCTTGCTGTGCAGTTCTGTATAGCTGTGGACATAGATGATCTTATTTCGTAACATGTAGGCTACACAGTCATGCAAGAATGAGTTGGCTTGCTGACATAATTTTTCTGCATGATTCAGACTGCAAGTCACTACTAAAGTTTGAAAGGGGCCGCAGTGGTGTAGTGGCAGGCTGCTCGCCTCCCACCACAGATATTTGAATGCGATTCTCGGAGGAGTTGCTCCTAGTTTGGGAAATGTGACCGAAGGGTTTTCTTGTATACTTCAGTTTGCCCTGTTCTTCTGGTTCCGACGCTTCTTTCCATGACTTACATTAGGTTTCAGGTTTTCGAGCTCTCAGTTCATAAGTTTACCAAATCAGACACGTGATGCTCTACCCTACACTGTAAAGAACAGTTTCCAATACATAAATGGAAGTGATCCTTTACAAACTTAAGAAACATTCAATGTATACTGATTTTAGAAGACTTGTATGGAAACATTGCTCATAATTTGCTCTATTTATAAGCCGAAGTATGGTTAGTACCATCTACTGTGTGGGGGTTTAAAACTTCGAACATTATTAAGGGATTTTTTACAGTGTAGAATACCCTCCCCTTACACGAATTATTTATTTCTATTTGTTTTATAGGTTCAATGTTCAATGTGTGGTGACAATTAAGTGGGGCGATTACGAAAATGGCATACGTACAAGTTGTATCGAATGAGTCTACAAATTTCTTCTGTATTGAGCACAAATTGTTTCGCGCACTTCGGCAACGTAGCATGAAGTGTTTGGTCTGGATCATCAAAGTCACAAACGAGTCCACAGTCGTTATACAGAACTACGACAAACTGAACCTCGGGCCGCGGTGTTTACGACTGTTAAATACCGCAACCAAACCGGTCATGACGGGTGCGCACGGTTGCAGACGGAACTCTGCATTCCAACTCGTCTGGGGCAATTATCTCGCCGACCTTCCAACTGTTCCAAACAGGACGGGGGACAAACGAGGTCAGTGCTACATCGTCAAGAGGAGAAGGGCGTAGGAGTAGAGGGGGTGGCCGACCTTCGTATGTCGGCGACCGCCACCTAAAATAAACTGCTCCAAGCATTCGGGGTGTGGGATTGTCATCTCCGATGAGGGGGGTTGCCTTTCGGCGCCGGCTATTTCTGCCATCGGGCAAGCGCCCCTGGGCCGTGATTGGCCAGCGCAAGCTGATTTGTTGGTGGATCGTGTCAGGCACTGAGACTTCCAAACCAGCCTTTGTTACCACGAACTTAAGACCCCTGTGTGTGTCCCTCTTATTTGTTTCGTTACAGTAACAACGAGGTTGACGAATTACATCTGCCGGTTAGGAAAATCTTCTGTTCGATGACAAAACTGAGTAATAAGTCAACTAGTATTTCTGCCCACTCCCTTCCATTCTTTCTTATTCTCTCACTCAACCTCTCTCCCTCCCTCCCTCTCTCTCTCTCTCTGACAAATAGAACGTCCCGGATGCTTAATTCATCGGATGAGAAGTAAAGAAACAGGTCTGTCAGCGCTTATAAGCATACATATGCGTGTACATTGAGATATACACAACGCAAAATGCACGTGGAAAAAAATAATACTATTAATGACAAAACATAGGAAAACAAACATCACCTTATCAAAAGATTCGACATAAAGGTGGATTTAATAAATATATTATAATTTACGAGTAGTTAGACGGGTATTACAAGTTTATAAACCCTGAAAGCCCAGCGAGATAGAGCAATGGTAACACGTTGAACTTGCATTAGGGAGTATGCGGGTTCGAGCCCCGGTTCGGGCTAGGTTTTCCATGGTTTCCCAGAAATCGCTCAAAGCGAATGCAGGGGTGAATATTTTACATAGGTCATGACCTATTCCTTACCCAGTTCCTGTCTTTGTGGCTATCTAGTAAACCGTCTCTAATGAACTCGCTGTCAATGAGACGTAAAGCCCGATAAAAAAAAGGCCTGCAAGAGATACGTAGTTAAAATATAGGGCCAATTGAATTTGTGTTACTACGGTTCGATGAGGTTTTAAGGTAGCGGGAGTATGAAATACACCTGTCTGAAGATTGTTTTGCATGTGTGAGGCCACATACAGAGGTAAGGGTAAGATAAATGCTAAACTGGCACGCATGTCACATGAATCACCGTATTTGTAAACTGGCTATGCACCAAATGCATATATATCTTTCGTTAATACAACAACACGGAATTTTACATGCAGTCACCATATGCCTTTTCGTATAGATTGGTACTAAAATAAGTGTCACCCCTGATACAAAGACTATTAAGGCTTTGAACATTTACGCCATTCAGTTATTCAGTAGGTCAACTGTTAACCATTTGTTATTGTTTATTTAAGATTTTTAACGTAAGAAAGGGTTGGTTTCACGAAACAAATTAAATTCGCTACAAAAAAAACATCATTTACTTTGAACCTGCGTGGTAGGAATGTAAAGAGAAGAGACCAATATTCTAAAGCATTTAGTCTACTTTCCAAAACGGCATTCGTAAATGTTTTGAAGTTTTTCGGAAGTAGTTTTGAAACCTGAACACATGTGACACTGCAGCGAACCCGGCGGAGCGACCCTAGGTCAAGTTGCGCACACCGGAAAGAAAAAAAAAAAATAAATAAATAAATAAAAACCTAATTTTAAACGTAAAATCTTATCACCTGCCAATAAATTTTTCGGTCAGTTACATCAAGACGAAATTCATAGCCCTATTAATTTTTAAGTTGCTGAAAATATCTTAAACCACTAATTTGGTTCCCAAATAACTTTTCAGTCGCACTATAAATAATAATTTGATTCAAAATATAAAGTTGCAAATGTACGTTAGTTGTTCGGAAAATTTGTACACCGAGAAGTCGAGGCAAACGTTATTTGCTTTGGCACACCCAAATAATTAGTTTGTGTAGTGTCAATTAAATGGTCTTGTTTAAACACAGTTACATTATTTTTAGTTTATAGTCGATATTTTAAGTATTTGTTAGCAGAACTAAATATTCCATCCCTATATTGATGTATGAAAGGGTCCACCATTTTATTTTATGTTAGGTGGCCACTTATTACATAACATAAGCCACTTGTTTGTCTACACGTCGGTTTTAGCTCTGAATAATAATAGTAACAATAAAACTATGTTTTACCAAGTATCGAACTTGCGACTTTCGTTACAGAAACACGTACACATTCACGACCATGCAAAGCGGTGACAAAAATTGCCCCACAGTAATCGTTTGTACAAGAACGGATCAAAACTAAACGCACCAACAAACATAGCTAATACACTAAATACCATAATTACTGTATTTTTATACTATTACCAGTATGTTATTATAAACCACGACGTTCACAAAAAATAACGTTTGGTTGGACCATCAAAAATGTACATTTGTGTAATTTGATAGTTGTTAAATATTTCAGTCCAATAAAATATTTTGTCCGACTTTGCAAGTTAACAAACTCACATGTTTAGCGTTCCGTTTTATACTCTGATAGTAGATTACTTTCTTAGTGCAAGTCCATATTATTTCGCTCTATTTAAATATATCTGGTAAAATCAAATCGTCGGTGTGAATATATAACTGTACGCGTGTGGAGTAAGACAGACTTGTACAGTCTGTCAGCAAATAAATTCCCGAAATTCGTTATGTGTGTAGGCATTTGGCTTAAGCCGTTTATTGTCATACTTTATAGGTTAATATATCCATGGACTGTACTTCACTCTCAAGTCACCACTTTATACAAGCACATCTTCTCTTCGCCTCCAACTATACCACAAACCACACTCCCTCAACCCCGGCCCGTCCCAAACACCACCCTCGGGGATAAATTATTACGGCATAATTCATATCATCGCAACGCGAAAAGCCATTTCTTTCCTTTCACAAAGGCCGTCACCAGAACGGGTAATGTTTTATTTCGTGGTTCCAAAGGTTGACGGTCCCGCTACCCCTCTCTCTTAAAAACTTCACCCCTCTTGCGTTGTTTTCTTTCTATTCATCTGTCTGCTCTGCATCCAGCGTATATATATACGAGTGACCCTCCTGTGTTTCGTGCACTCTCAGACCTTGCAACACACATACATATAACACACATACACACACGCCCGAAATATTCTAAGGGTGGAAAGGAAAAAAAAAATGTGAGGTGAACATTTTTAAGCGACTTAATTTATGTGCAGCGGCTTAATTTAGAACGTAACTATCTGACGCAGACATTGTTTCCCGCGAAATTTGCAGCGATTTATAGACTAGGCGCTTTTGCTTACAACCTTGCATAAATTTCAGTTTTTTATTTACAGTTATTTTTCATGCAGCAGCTGTAATTAATACGGAGTCTTATTAAAAGAATTTTCTTGTGTGGTATGTGGTATTAAATACGAATTTCCTGACTGATGATAATAATAACTACAAGTTCATAAAATTGTACAAATAACGACAAAAAGATCCATTATAATGCATGTGTAAAAATCATGTACAGTAGTGTAATGTGTGAACAGAACAAAATACCCCAAATACTGGTGTAAGGAAAACTGAAAATGTTTTGCAGTTTGATAAAATTAATATGGTTTTATATTTTATGCTCTTAAACCGTATTCGAGTGTTTTCCTTTCAGTTTCAAAGAACATTCCGTTAACTTGTTGTCAATTTAATAATGTTTAGTACATGATCTGATACTACGCTATAAATCTTACGAAACGACACAGCAAGTAACCTTCATAAGCTATATTTTTTAGACGTGTCACTCGTAGAATTTTTCGGTCAGGTTTTCCTATTACAAGGAGAATGTTGCATTTGAGGTAAGAAAAATTTTAAATATATGGCCTAAGTAAAAACCAACTATGCTTATATGCATATATAATAAAACTTTGTTCGATATAAAACGAAATCACATTCGGTGGTCTATCACAAATAATTATTTCGTACTTTAGAAAAATTACTTTTGGATACTTGGTTGCGAAAATAATTAGTGAAACTACAAACGATTATATTAACTTTACAAAACGTGGAAAGAAATATGCATAAATTATTTTTTGGACACATATTTATGTTATTAAGGTATTTGTTGTAGTCTACATGTTGCAACAGTTATTTGTAACTTATAGAAAACTTAATAAACTGAGCTATATTTCAAAATATGAAAGTGTACTAAGTATACTTTACAGGAGGCTGTACAGTAAAAGACTAGTATTTACTTGATATTAAAAATCACTGCATAGTTCGGAATGTGTGATATTGTGTGTGCAAAACGTAAACCTGCGGAATCATTCGAGATAGATATGCGTGAAGTTTCCTGTTTATCTAACAAATTAGTAACTGAAATTGGAATTCTTAAATACACATCGTTTTCTTATAAATAGAAAAAGAATGGGGCCTTGAGACTAGTGTTAATAATTTAGAGTTTTTTTTTCGAAACTAAAATAATTATTTGATCCAAATTAAATAAAAAGTAAATCAAGTTGGCTATTGGTGTAACAGTGGCTCAAAGTAAAACGGGTAAATTACAACTCCTAACAGAACGTAATAACGAACAATGAAATTGACGACTGGAAAATGAGGTTAATTTACTTGCCTATAACTTGTTTTTTACTTAAAAATTTATCAATTTCACTGCAGGAGGTAAAGAGTTTGCAAGTTTTCTTTAGTCAGCTGCTGTATCGGTCGATAACTCCGAGTTAGCCTAATTTCGGATTTGTATTTCTCCTCGCTCCGTGTCTCTGAAAGAATAATGATCAATTTATGGACTACAATCTCTTTCTTTTAACCAGTTTCTCATCAGTATCACAGCATCCATCTTCTAGCCAATTTTGTTTTTATTTCCCGCAGTCTCGATTAATTTCACTTCGGGTAGCATTTCCTTTGAATTGGTGTAGGCTTGCTTCTTCGTTTCTTAAAAGCTGTTTTATTACTACTAATGCTGGAGCCTGTTCTTTAGGTCGTAAACTTTTTTTATCCTCTTTTTTCTTCGACTAAGTGCCTCATTTGTTGTTTTGACAAATGCTTGTGTAAAGCTATCCTATTTATGTTCCGAGATTATTTGTCTACAATACCTTGGAGGATTCGCCATCACGTGCATTTTCCAACTAGAAACCTCCTTGCTTATCCTATTAAATTTTTTATTTGCTTGTCGTGTGCCCATTCAACTTTCAGAAATTCTTATCATGATTCGAATATGAAACATTTTTAAATTCTCTAATTTACCATCCATTTATTATACATGGTTGTTCTTCGATTATCCATATGTAGCTAGCGGTTTGTGAATACAAAAAGTCTTTATCAGATTGTGTTTGTCACGTAACTAATCTGTTTTTTTTTCTGCTTTTATGCCTGTTCATGTTCTTAGCAAGCTCTTTTCTTTAGATCTGTCCGTAGGTATTTAGTTATAGAAATAATAATGTTTGGATGATGTCAGTTTGTTGAGTCAGTGGATAAGACTCCATGGCTACACGTTACATAACTACTGTACAGTGTTTTGCGTCTAAATTGTTGCCTCGACTAAAGAAGAAAACTGATGTCCGTTTGTAACGCCTATACTTAGTGGATGTGGTGGTACGAAAAGTGTTTTTTTCGTATGTAACTTTAAAAAGATGTCACCAGTGCGTGTAACTAAGAAAAGAAGACACACTTCAAACTGCCAACCGCTTCTTAAATACATGATTTTCAAACTCCTAAAAAAGTGCTAAAAATTAATTTTTCATGCTGCTAGCTGAGAAAATATCAACCGTAAATTGTAGAACAAAATCATAGAAACCTGCATTGGACTTTACCACATACTTTTCACAAATAAAATAACAGTGTCATCGCTTGAAGTCACGTTGGAAAACATATTCTACGAAAACACAGCGGGCTAGTTTTGTCCTTCTCTCCTAGAAGCGATGAGGTGTTTGACGGACGTGTTATATTCGACTTATCGCCTTCCCCTTTGCGTAAACCGTCTATCGGTAGGCCTATCGCCTTGGCAACAACTCAAAAAGACCGCTAGTAGACAAGTGCCTTGTATTTTTTATATTTTCAAAATAATTGTAAATTTTGCATAATTTATTTGTAGTATTACAAAAAACTTAGTAAATTGAGTAATTTTACTAATGTATTGTAAGGCCAGTATTTTCTTGACATAAAATTTTCTGTAATATACGCATATTTTAATTGTATAAAATTGCCATTAGTGTTTGTTGCTCGGAGAGCCCTTAAAGGTGTGCACATTACCGTGCACAGCCTATTACACAATTATTATAGTTAGTTTAATTTACAACTTTAATTAATTTTCGATATTCAGGCTAATAGTCTTCTCTTACATCATTACCAAGCATGAAAACTCTTACCAAGCTATGCTAACTGAACAACGTCAACTGCTTGCAGAATGCATTTACAAACTGAATGAAATAAATCTTCCTATGATAAAGGACTACGTATGATGAAAAATTTACTTTGTTATTTACAAGGCTTTTAGCCTAGTTTTGACAAGTTACGGTCTGGCTTGAGACCAAAAGGAAAACAATGGGTTCGGGTGGGGTGGGGTGGTAGGTGAGAGTCATAGGGCTCACAACGTACCTAAACCTAAAAGTTTAATATTAGCCTATATCTGAAAAAATATTAAAAATTTTACTAGCTGTATTTTTAATGATAGGCCTATACGTTCAAAAATAATTTTGGGCATTAAAATCGTTCTAGTGGGTACAAATCGTAATATTATGTTTGTATGAAATAGCGTTAGTTTTGTAGATTTACTTGAGGGTACATTTTCCTCTCACAAAAAAAAAAGTTCACAAAAAGAAAGTTTAGCCAGTTTCTCCATAGCAGCATTCCAAAGTCAAACTTTGTATGTTTTTTCGATCTCATAAGTTGCAAAAACCAATGGTCACTGTGAAAAGAAAAAAAAAAGACAAAAAATCACATTGAAACATATCATGGTCTACTGTTTGACACGCTAAAACCCATTAAAATGTTTATGTAATAATTTAAAAGAAATTCTAAAAGTAATACAATATTAAAAATTTTAACAATTTTTTATGCAAAAATATTTTGTAATGTATTATTATGTAATTCGAGTAGTAGGCCGTGACGTAGTTTCTATGTGATTTTCTTATTTGTTCTTGTTTATTGGTTTTTGCAACTTATAAGAACAAAAGACATGCACATTTTGGCTTAGAAATGCCAGTATGAGAAAAAATGGCTGAGCTAATTCTTATTTGTAGGAGTAAAATGTAGTCCCAAATAATGTCTACAAACGAATATAAAATTACTGGTTTCCCCCATTTGTACACATTTAAAATTAATATTTCGCTCGTCCTTTTTTTCTAATTTTGGATAAAGTAGCACATACAGTGTTTTGGCACACGTTTCAAGATGTTTGAAACATTATTTCACAATAAAGTAGGTCTATCACTTAATTAATACAATTAAATTATTTAGAGAATAATATGATCACATTGACTCCCTCCCCCCTTAATAAAAGGTCATGATCAACACTTGGTTGCGGTAAAACAGAACCGGAGTGTTAGGAGGAATATCTGATTTAGGCCCTAACTGCCAAAAGCTCTCTCCGTCAACCTGATTAATCTAGATTTTATTGTGGTTAAGCTTATGTATTCAAGAATATAGCTGCCAGATTCTAGAATGCGGAAAATTATATCCGTAATTTTCCTTGGTCGCC
>PNEQ01053144.1:27782-39577 GCA_003012365.1 Medauroidea extradentata
CGTACGTTCAGCTTATCAAAAGATTACTGGCTTTTCCTTGTACGCGAAGCTACTGCCCTATTTGACTAAGCCAATAAGAATACCGCTATTTTAATATTTGATGCACGTTATTGGTCTATAGACAGCTACGTTGTGTCAGTGTTTTCAAGGCTATGTTGGCACAAAACATTTTCGCGATATACCATCATCTCTACTGATGGTATATAATTGAGTGATTACAGTATGTTCTTCAATGAAAGAAAACGTGTAGAAAAATTGTTTGTAAAGAACGTATAAAAGTTATTGTAGGCCTACTTTAATAAAATAACATGCAAATTTAAGTGTCAAGACTTACATAAAACTTGAGTTTTTGTTTCACAATTTTAAGCTATTTATAGACGTTTGTTGAAATTGTAGTTCTTGGGGTGTTAATTTATCTGATTAAAATTGTTACGTAATATTTTTGTATGGTTATTTACAGTACTTGTGTCGTTTGTAACTGTAGCCAGCTGTAGGTAATACCAGTTACGTGCTATTCCTTTACGGTTATGTGGAAATAATAATATAATAATAATAATGTGGTTGCGTTGATTCCTAAGCCAAATTGTGATCTACTGGCGCTGCGCAAGGTCGCTCTGATGCCTCTAACAACGTTTGTTTTGGCTGTTGTCTCCCGCCTTTCGCTGCTCGCATGTAATGGCGGTAATAATGGTAATTTACATGGCTTCCCGTCTGCTTGCGCTCCGTCCACGCCCCTTTATTTCCCCTCCCGCGCCGTGCATCGTGGGGTGAACACGCGTCGAAGCAGTTTCTTCTGTCGCCGCTAGAATGCGCGGCGTGTGCAAACCCTGCCGGTCCCCGCCGACACTTGCCGGAGTTAGTTGCATCGGAGTGCCGACAGAGTGTGTCGCTATGACACGAAATACGCACTGTGGCTCCAATTCAAATGTTGGCGAAAGTATACGAAATCGTGCGATCCAAAGAAAAAACATATTTCAATTATGAGTAGTTTTTAACGGAGGTAAATTTGCACTCTTGTAGTAACATGCAATTAAAAAAAAAAAACTTTACAAAACTTCAAACTGTTATAGTTGTTATTATCCCTGCAGCTAACTAATGAAACTTCGGCAGCTGACAAGCGATAAAGGTAAAGAATAAAATAATACAGTGTTTCCTGTGCATACAATAAGAAATAAGCTACGATTTGACAGAAGCGCCAGAGTCTACCCCTAAAGTTACACTACGTCCCATATATATATATATATATATATATATATATATATATATATATATATATATATATATATATATATGGCATATTTTTGACATAGGGTAGGCCTCCATATAATTATATTAATCAGTCGTGGTTAACTGCATTGGAGAAACAAATATCACTTTAAAGGTAGGCTACAATTTTATGCCAGAAATGAAGATAAATATGAATAATATTTCGTCCGAATACGACATAAATGTTATTACAGACTGTAATTTATAATATTATGTAATAGCTGGCGGAAAAAATAAATTATTTGTGCCCGTAAAATCTTTTTAGTGACCTTTTTGGCGTTCACTTCCGTATGAACGATTAAAGCTTGTACCTATCCTATAATTAATTGTTGACTTAAGCCTACGATCGTAAATACGTTTTCTCCGCTGACATAAATTTTAAACGTCCTTAGTGGAATATGAATCGAGCGAATAAAATAAAATAAATTAAGAAAGAAGCTTAAAAAAATATTTCACAGCATAATCATTTTCTTGCCTTATGGGCGTTTAAATTAGGTCGCTTGGAGCATTCACACAGTATGCAAGTAGAATTTTCAACCGTCCATTTAGTCACACGAAATCCTTAACTACTTGAAGCTGTTCAGATATAACCTACACAGTAAATAATTAATAAAAGCACTTTCCCAAAAACATTCTTTTGAAACTAGTTTCCAAAAATTGTTTTTGTAAGACAGCAAAAGTATTGTAAATTTTGCAGTAAATGCTTGTAAATATACATATAACTTATGTCTTATATTTACAAGCATTTATGTATATTTAGAAATAATAGTCGCACGTGTCCAAATAAATTATTGCACACTTTACAACAATAAGTTTGAAATGTCACAAAAATATTTTTTTTGACAACAGATTTCCAAGAAATATTTTTTAAAAGTACACAATATTTGGTTAAATGTGACAGACCGCCGAAGATTGATTTGTTTCACATCAAACACTTTACTCATTATAGTAATTATATCCCATTAGTCTTATGAACAAGCAATTGGAAATTTTAAACTACTTTAATGGCTTGCGATAGTCTTGTTGTGGTTCCTAAACTGTTCGATGTTTTGACATTAGTTGACAAGATTTTCCTAGTAAAAGTACGAAATTTTTTTCTTACTGCGTAGTTACGTGTCTGAACAAACGTACCTACTCCCAGCAGGTTACTTGATGTAACCGCCTAAAGTTAGTGTTTATTTGCGCTTACCATGTTTCTATGCGGAGTCAAACAAATCTGACTGCATGTGTTTATACCAGCCACACTTACAGCCTATGCATTGGCTTGATAATGCTTCTAATGGAAATCCACTGCGTTTTCCCGCCTTAGGGCAAGGTCACATTATGTATGAGAGGAGGTCAGGGTGAAGGTTGGGCCGACTAGTGTTTATTTTATTCAGGGAATGGCAGCAGTGAACATAACGTTAACGCAGAGTTACACATATGCTATGTATTGCACAGGTTTAGTTGTCATGGCAAAAATAAAGTGATAAAAATTATTATTATTTTCAAGGACTCATAGAAACCACAATTTGTTTTCTGCTTAGGGAATTTGTTAAGGTGATTCGGAGAAATGCAGTATTACTTGTCTGAAATTGACTTGTCTGAAGCATTTAAAAAAAAATGTCTATTCTGGACGCCTATAAATAACAACATTCGTGAATCATTAGTGAATGAAGTGCAGTCATCTGGAGACTAAAGAAAGCTAACTTTGAAGTGTATTTTAATATAGTTCCTCTTGTGCTCATTATTGTGCCGTGTAACATTATATACGCAATTTTTTTTAGACATTCAGGTCATGTTTCGTACAGTGTTAAAGGTTGTAGTTAATTGGTGACGTGAACTTTTCAAAAACCATCTCGTCAATAATAATAATAAATATATTTAATTAGTTCCAGTCTAAGTGGTTTTTTTAATGCGATAAAATTCGTAAATATTGTTGATTATTACATTTTTATGTACAATGCTTTAAAAACATCGCGAAGATACAGTTTGGATTAAAGGAAAAAATACAAGGTCATAAAAGTGCTAATTTTACCGTAACTGTGCTCATTCAGACCCGGTGTAATACAATATGTGCTTGAGTTTTATTTATTGGTGTTATTATTACTTCTACTACTACTATTATATAATTTGTGACATATGGCTGCAACTTTGGTGTGCGAAAGTATTTTGCTTCTGTTGTTGACCTCCAAACACTTAATTGATTAAATAGTAATTCCATTGCATGTTATTTCCTTGCACTGACACTGTTAGGTTACGTTAATTTATGACTTACTGTCATCCCGTAGTAAACTATCAATTTTATCATTCTAAACTAGACAAAAAAAAAATTCACAAAATGGCATCCTGGATAATAAAGAAAGACAGATAAAATAATGGATTTTGGAATAACAATTGAGATATTGAAAAAATAAAGCAAGTACGGTAGAGTGACATATTGATACATATGGAAAGTGCTGGCTGGTGGGGTGTCGCTTGGAAGGGCTGCGTATTGTCAGATCTGTACTCGTGTCATAATGTGCAGTATGGCATGCCAATCAGCATGAGAGATCTACTGACTACTGATTATTTAGCTACCACCCAGTAAGAAGCCACGCCTGCAGACCAGCGTGTCACACAACCCTGTATAGTTCTCGGCAATTGCAGCCCTACATTGAAACAACCCCTCCGCCTCCACTTAAATGAGTACGGAAACTAAATCTTCAGCATCTTGCATAACGTTTCAAGTATTCAGGTATTGAATATGCAGTATTCTTATACACGTAGGCACATAAGTCTTCAGGAGATTTAACGATAACGGAAGCAAATACCTCGTCCCAATTTTTTTTTGTTGGTGTAAGCGGGGTGGAATTTATTTTTCTGGTGTTTTATTGCTGTATATATACGGTCGGTGTGTTTGGAACGCTAGGAGGCAAATCTCTCGGGATGGGAGAAGAATCAAGGTTGCGTTGAATTTGCATGAATATTTATGAAGCAGTGGGGTTGTGTTTTTGGAATGAGGGCGGACGGGGTGGCAAGGTGTAGAACGCAAAGGCTTGTTGGGCTGGAGAAGGGGGTGGATGGAAGTCAATATGCCAAATTCTCTCTTAGTTTCCCTCCCTTCAGCTTACGGCGTACACGAGGCCAATTAAAATGGATGAGTTTTCGCACATTTGCATAGTCGGGGCTGGTCTTTTTATCCTCTAAAAATAAACAAGGACGAATAATGAGGAATAAAAATGCGAGTAATGCACGCGGTGCGATTGGTTTTTCATCAAATCTACCTACAAACTTGAAACAAAAAAGAACATGTAATTTTAAAAAATGCTTTCATTTCAATATTTTAAAAACTTCAATCCTTCACGGTATTGAAATTCATTTGATTCCGAAACACTGCATAGCAAGAATTATTTTTAATGCGTAGTCAGGGTAATTCAATCCTAATGTAACCTAGGACATTACAAACAACGTTCGGACTAGAGTAAATTTATTACTGAAATTAGTAGAAGTTGCAGTAAATTAACAGGAAGAAGACACCTAACCACGGGAAAAATACTTTGAATATTCGGAAAGCCAATTACGGAAGGTATATATTAGAAACGAAAGTTTTTGTGTACTGTGACCTCTTACAGAATTTGTGTTCGAAATAAGACACAGTTTTCGCGGTGTGTATGAGGCAAAATTTTAAGCCAAAGCTCATTGCGGAAAGAATTTTTCCAGGCAAATACATATACCTATTGATTCGTTAACATACCTTCGCCATTAAAACAGTGTTGAACTTCCTTGCAAAAACATAATAAAGGATTTCTCATTATTTTTTATTTCATGAGACTGTAAACAACCATTCAATATGTCATGTTTGTTTATAAAGAGTATTTCTTTTAAAATAGACTATTGCTATTTTTTTGTGAAAAACACATTTATTTTAAACGTCAGTAAGAAATATATCACAAAATACACATGTTTAATAATAAGCGTATTCGATTTAGCACAGTTAAAGTATTTAAGCTTTATTTCACACGGAACATTAATGACCTACACACAACTACAACTACATAAACTAATTGAAAATTAATAGTATTAAGACAAAAATATTAATCTATACCAAATAAACGTGGAAATGAAATCTAAAATACCAACAACTAATGCGTGGCCCATCAAACAATACACAGCCTGACATTAAAACTGAAACATTAAACTAGTTCGACAGAAACACTGTTAAATGACACGTACTAGGCTAGAAATCAAACTTGACACTATTAAAACTGTTTACGAATACACACATAAACAAGAAAATACTAACAGCCTACTTCCAGTCGATGCTTGCAGTTATATTAACAAAGATAAACTTATAAGAATGCGTAAAAATCATGAGTATGTATAGTCAGCTATGACTAGGTGACATGCTAGTTTGAACATAGTAGGCATATATATATATATATATATATATATATATATATATATATATATATATATATATATATATTTTTTTTTTTTTTTAAACCAGTGAGACAGATAGTTCTACAGTGAAATTTTAGTTATGACATTTAGTTAAATAAAATGAGACAGGCATAGCAATAATAACAAAGAAGAGATTACAATAAATACGAAAAAAGTTGTAATTAGAAACAATTTCCTCTACAAAGCCATAAATTGAATTATTAATTAATGTTTCCCCTTACAGAACTTGGTTATGCAATAGCTAGCTATGCGTCAACTTGTTTCTAAAACAGCAAGCAATACACTGTGGTGGACAGAAAAACTAAATATTCTAGTCATTCCTACAGTAACCATGTAACACATAGCACCAAACTACAAAACGAATTGATAAAGAAAAACAAACTACAACGGACGGTAAAACAAATACATTTTAACAGATTAAGATAAATTTAGAAATTAGTTGCCCACTGAAATTAAATTAAAAAATCGATACATTTTTACCTTTAAAATCAATCACTTCTAATTTTAACTAATTTGTTTAGTCAAATATTTATTAGGATTGCTCCTGCATCGCTAGTACAGTATGGTACTACGGTCACTGGGTAACAAGATGTGGGTTTTCAAAAATAAAGATAATAAAATGTATCAGTCCGTTGTAAATAACATTTATATCGAAACTCGATTACCGTTAAACAAATAGGCCCTAATATGTAGTACAACCGCAAATCATCAAGGTACTTTCAATTCCGTAAGATTTTTGCACAGATAACATACCAAACAATTTTTTTAAATGTACCTCTTGCCAGAAAAAAAACATCTCTCTCTGTAGATAAAAATGTTTTCTTTAGTCGCAGTTATGTTACAGAATTAAAATATGTTTTCCAGACCATAGCTAATATTTAACAATGAACTGAATAGAATTAAACAAGAATGAAACATAATTTTAAGAGGTGGTTGTCAAATGATTTATAGTATAATATTTAAACAGAGTAATTTAAATATAAAAACATATGCAATGATTAAGATAGCCTACAATTTGAATTTCACATGTCAGTTCATTCACACAGTTAATAAAGGATATTAAACTCTACAACAAATGTGCACGTATGTTTTGGTTCAATTCATTACTAATATTAGCTGCAGAAACATTGAAGAAATTTGAATAAATGTTTCAATTGTGGATTGGATACTTTTGCCTGATTTAATTTCGTTAATACATACCTATTTTACTCAACTATTTACAAATAAGTGACTTCGTCACATCACAATTTGAAAATGTTGCGTAGCCTTGATTCCTGGTCGCGTGTTCTTGGAGAAGTAAGACTTTAACTCATAAAAGTTACTTGTACAAATACTACTTTTGGAATGTGTGCAAAAACTTTTTCACTGATAGCGGAACTATCACATTTATTGATTTGTTTTAATTTAATTTCAACATATTTTCTGATTTTATGCGTAATTAATTTATAAAAATATTTTTCTTTGTGAAATAGTTTTAATATAACCATTGGAAACAGATGGCAAAAATACCCAGGTTTAATCCCGGTCAATATCTGAACCATTTAACTCTGGCATTGCATTTCTGCACAAAGAAACAATTATTTATTCGTAGTTTATCAAACTCAGTCTGAGAAAACTAAAGGTGGATGATAATTTTATAGTCACAAGCCTAACAGAGAATCTTTATAATCACGTTTGGTCTACTATTTGAATGGTAGTGTTATGCAAGTCCTTTTGGGAATTAGTTTACAGCATTTTTTTTTTAATTTTGCTAATTTTTTTCTGCGTACCACATGAACCCACTGCCTGGAAAGTCAAAGGTGACAAAAAGCCTTTAGAATGACCATCATATCACTAGCTAGTAACTGCAAAACCATCATTCTAATAAGGTGTCTCAACCCAATGTTGCATACGACTGAAACGCCCTTCTGGCATGACAGCTTTGTAATGTTTTTAGTCTTTAAAGGCATGCATCTTATTCGCTTGTTTTGTTCTTTTGTTCACAGGTATGTCGCTTACGTAATACATCTACCATAAAGGATGCTCCATAAACGGTAGGAATATTTTAAAATGTTTTAATTTACCTTACCAATATGTCATCCTTGTCAAGTGAAATATATAGTAATGTATTCAAGCGAAACATATTAATAGGGACTACGCTTTGAAGTAATGTTGAGTTTGAGCGTTTTTTAAAACTAAAAATGTTCTGCCGTGTAGGCCTATATCATTAGACTTATCCTTTTTTTCATAGGAAAACGTCGACATTTAGAAACAAACAACCGTTCGTGCATTAAAGGAAATATTAAAAATAATTCATATGTCTCTTTAAAATGAATTGTATAACCCAAATGAGGACTAGTATTAGAAAACGCTCACTTACATTTAAACATGAAAATACGTGGAAAAAAATTGCCTTGCTAATAAGTTAAACGTTTTGAATTAAGTATGGAATACTGAAATTATTAGTTACTTGCTTAAAATTATGTTGTTTTATAGCATTCATAAATTAGATGCAATTTCAACGTTACGTACCGCGTTAAGTGTCAGGAAAATTATAATTTGTAATAGGTACTATTAATGTATGTTTGGAAAACTAACTCAACTACGTCATAACATACACATATTCATTATTCAGTGAAATACGTACCCAAGAATAAAATAACTAGACTTAAAGAAGATTGATTTCCGTCTATTACGAGTTTTGTAGTGAAGTCTTGCTTGCAAAATTGTTAAATGAAATTTCCTCCATACTGATTGACATTGACAAGGAAGAAAACATTAAAAAGTCAGTACGTTAATAATAGTAGCTGAGTTTTTATACTAGGCAATTAATTATTTTAAGTACTTTACCTGCTACTCTTTCTCATACGCATTTCGAATAAATACAAGTTTACGCAAAGTAGTTCGTTGGTTCCAAAATTCATTTTAAGTCTATAAAACGACTTCTGGACATGAGAAATAATTCTACGTTTTTGTATCAACGAGATTGGTATAATTTAAAAAATGTAAAATTCGCTTAAAAATTTATTGTACATAAAATTGTGTGATTTGCCTAAATTTGCAAGTTTGTTACTACCATGTTTTTGTCTAAGTATAAATTTGTTAAAAATAATTGCGTTTTGCCAATTTCTTCTTTATATTTGTGATTTTGTCATTCGTTTAAGCACTTGTTTTCAAACTTTACGTAACTTATTTAGGATAGTTAACCATTGCGTTTAGACTACGGTAAAAGTGTAATTTAAAATGTATTTTATACTCGTATTCTCACTAAAGTTTATGATCTGGATATTTTTCATGGCGTGTTAGTTATTTATGCTACAATTATTTTTAGACTAAAATTAAATTAATCATCATTAATGAAAACACATAACGGAGTATAAAATTGGATGTGGCTGCGTAATAAACAAATTCCAATAGTATAAAGATATAACAGAAAATACGAGGTAAATTGGGTACAGTTCGTCTACTTATTTCATTTAATTAATTTTTTTGCATCTTAAGATTTTGTGTTTATTTCAGGCTTTTGTTTATATATTGCTGCTTATTAATATAATATGTTCGACTACATAGATAAACTGATTCAGTAATAGTAGCAATAACATTACGTGATGCTTACGCTTCACAATATAGACTTTATATTAATTTTTTAATTTGAAAAATTCATCAGTAAGTATTTAATTATCTTATGTGGTTTAATAATTGAGTATGGTTGTAAGTGTAGGAAAATACAATGTAGCCTTATCTTCTTAACCAATTCAGTGTAAGACAAAATAAATAAATTAATACATTATTTGTAGAACATTGTCGACGTGTGATAGTAAGAAACGTGTGAGATATATACATACATCGTATATATATATATATATATATATATATATATATATATATATATATATATATATGTGTGTGTGTGTGTGTGTGTGTTTGCTATACACCTTTCAGCTGACTACTCTGTTTGAGAATTGCATGTGCATCATAGTTTGTGTTACTGTATCACGTAGTGAGTGCGTCTATTCGTTCACTGCTCCCGGTAATGAGTGGTTCATACACTAGCATCGAAATCTGACTGAATGAAAACATGTTTTAACTGTGTAATTTTAACACACGCACTTTATGTAACTATTCATGACAGACTCATAGATAGTTGAATGACTTCATCAACGTAACTTAAAAGTTGCAGTACGACTGGTTTCTAAGCAGTTAACACATTTTCTTGAAAACTATTTTTTTAATTGTAGACATATATGTGTCTTGATAACACAAAATAATTTAGGATTTGAGTGATTTGCATTCGAAATCAATTAAATAAATGCTGCTGTTATGTGACTGCTAGATACACTTTCTTCTTTAACTTCGTGAGCGTATAGTTAACTAATAACTGAGGTTTTTCAGGCGTATTCTGTTTCAAGTGCTGATCGTGCACAGCGAATTGAACCGCCACTCGTATATATTCAAAATACTTGCTTGAAAAGCGAGCTCATAGTGAACTTAGTTTTCAGGGAGCTTCGACGTCACCGTAAAAAAATCGTACTTTTACATTAAAAAGCCTGTAAACTAATGTCAGAACATTTATAAGACTAGGCACTACAACAAGAATGTCGCAGTTCATTAACGTTTTCAAATACCTGTGGGAACTAGTGGGATGTATTTTTGTGAGCAGAGTGTTTCATGCGAAACAAAATAACCTTCGACGGCGTGTCACATTTTACTGGTTGCCAAATATATTTTTGTGATACTTCAAACAATTGTTGCAAAATGTACAAGAATGTATTTGTAAATTAAAAATAATATTTTGTAAATATACAAAAGTTTTTGTACATATACAGATATATTTGTGTATTTACAAGCATTTTCTGTAAAGATTACAACACTTTTGTAAAATAATAGAAACATTTTTTTACTGTGCAGTTTGCTAGGTATAGTTTTCCAGTCTGGAAGTTAGCACGTACGTACATTAAAACTTATCGATAGTAAACGTTAATTCTCTTGCGGGGAAGAAGCTTGTGCGCAAAAAGTATCAGTGTTTCTAGAAGTTTTTGTGTATCTAAAATGAAATATGTTAAAATTGTACTGAACCCGTGAGTATTACTGAACATGACAGCGTTAATGTTTCACGTGTGTAAGGTTTGAAAATAATATTCATTAAGTCACCTTTGTCAACCATACACAGGAATCGGAAATTTTTAACTTATATGTGACTTCGATATTTTTTTTTTTTTTTTTTTTTTTGCGCGTTGACAGACACTTGTCCTCAACCACCAGATTTACCCTAACAAACTTCGGCCTTATTAAACTGCTGTAATCCAGAAAAACAACAGTACCAACCTAATAAAAGCTAACCTGAAGAAAACCAACCCAGCCTGCAAAGTAAAAAAAAAAAAATTGTACTTTTACAAAAAGGTTTTTTGGAAACCAAACACTACAAAAACTTTTTGTAAAATTTACAAAAAACTTGTACTTTTACAAACTTCTTTGTATATTTACAAACATTTCTGTGAATATACAAACGCTAATATATGGTTAATTTTACAACACTTTTTTGTAGTGTTACAAAAAATATTTTGAAACTAGTTTCCAAAATTTTTTTGGTAAAATTGCAAAATGTTTTGTAAAATTTGTCAGGTCTCCTAGGTTTATTTTGTTTCAAATCGAAAAATTTGCTCATTAGCGTTTATTTTACTAGTTCGCAAAGGTATTTACGATATTTGTAACCACTTTAAAAGGTTTCTGACATCTTGCTTTCATTACCTGACTTATTACGTTCTGATATTAGTTTACAAGATTTTCCTTGTAAATGTACACCATTTTTTTACTGTGTGGCATACTGTAAACTATCACATATCATCATGTAACCCAAATTTGTCTATTATAGTCGTATACAACGTCGTCTAAAAAAATATTTTGTCTTAACTGTCCGTACTTCACTTGTAAACACGTTCGCAGTCAGACAAGAAATCTAGGATCCATCTTATTGATTTTAAACCGCTTTAGAAATAGAAACTTTCACTTCTTCTCCTGCTGCGAACCTTCTGTGGGTCTGAAAGATGTCCCGAAGTATCCGTATTCATCCCTGAAAAGTGAAATCGTGTTTTCTGCTAGGGGAACACTGACTCCTGAAGGACGAACGA
>PNEQ01053144.1:39677-102476 GCA_003012365.1 Medauroidea extradentata
TTTTTTTTTTTTTTTTTTTTTTTTTTAATTTTTCAACAGTATGCAAACTCACTGACACTGAAGTAATTTCGTTGTACTGATGGTAAATCAATTCATTACAACTTTAATTTTAATAACTTATATAATTCTGTATTGTAAGCGTCTGTCACTTTAATTTGTTTACATTTCAAAAGCAAACTTGTAAACAAGTTGGCAAGGAGAATTTTACAGATTCCTCTTTAGAACGGTTGAAAAAAAAATTTTGCCCATAAGACGAATGCGATAACTACCAGAGAGTTGTATGAGAACAAAATTCGTCTTTTGAAATCCGTCCTTTTTTATTTGGTTGCAAATAAACTTGTCACACAGTAAACAATGGCTGTGAAATTTACTTAAAAAAAACACTTCTTGGGGTATGTAGAATATTTTTGTGAATCTAGAAATATTGCTGCATTAGTATTTTTGCAGCAATTTATTGTAAGAACATGATAGTTATTTATAGTGCTTCAAAAACTTTGGGATCCTTGTTTGCAATTTTTGATTTAAAATTTAATTAAAATACATATTTGTGATTGTACTTTTGAGTGTTCGCCAACAATTGCAAAGGAAGTTTCTGAGCAAAACGATGATTCAAATAAAAAGCTACACGAAATATAAATCTTCATTATTTCTTGTTATAGCACATAATTGCTACTTATACAACCGATATCAGTGTGTTAAGGCTGGGAATGAAATATCTGAATATGCCGCAGTCAAAGCAGGATTCCCTCAGGGCTCAGTGCTAGGACCACTATTATTTTCCCTGTATATTAATGATCTTGCCTCATCACGATCTTACAATGATACAGGAATGGTGCACTGCAAATTGTTTGACAATAAATCCTAATAAATCACAGGCTATTATAATAGGTACTGCATAACTTCTAAAATCGTTAGACTATGCCGCCGTAGATGTTAAAATTAGCGATTCAGAAATTACTCCATATAAGGAGGTTAAAAATCTTGGTGTTTACATTGACGATACGCTTGATTGGTCAAGTCAATGTATCAACATTTGTAAGAAAGTTAATCGTTGTCTACATTCATTGCAAAAATTCAAAAGCTTTCTATCTGGTATAACTTATTGAAAGTCTGGTATTCTCGCACTTCAACTATTGTGACTTATTGCTAATGGGCATGAATGAGGAATGTTCTTCCAAGTTACAACGACTTCAAAATTCCTGCGTTCGTTTTATTTTCAATCTGAAACGAAGGGACTGTATTAAATCATATTATGAAAAGTTAAATTGGCTGCGTCTGAAGGAGAAGCGTAAACACAAATCGCTGTTATTGCTACATAGAACTGTCTTGTAACCAACATAAATATTTATATTCGCGTTTCCAGTTAATAGTAAATAAACACAATCGACAAACTAGGTGCGCAAATTCTAAAATTTTATCTTTACTAGCCTATAAATCACAACATTTTGCAAAGTCATTTTTGTATCTGTATCTAAAGCGTGGAATGAACTCCCAACAGAAATAAGAGCCATAACTTCTACATTGGGCTTCAAAAACCATTTAAAAATGAAAGTATTTTTCAAGCAACAGTCGCTACTTGAAAATTTTTGTTTCCCAAATTAAGTTTTCTCATATTTTTTAATCATTGGAAATAATATGTTATCTATTACATTAAACCTGTTACTTTATTTTGAAATAGAAGTTGTTACTTTAAAATGTTTGTACTAGATCATATGTTATTAGAGTTTGATTAATTTTTCTTTCTTATGTCTTATTTTATATAAAATTGATTTTTTTTGTTAAAGCAATTAATTTTCTAAAAGTAGACATAGTTGTATTTGCAAACGGAAATTTCATCAGTTTGCCAATGTTGATATGCTTAATATTTATTAATGACTTTATAATGTATAATTGCCATGGTTAAATGTAAGAAAAGGCGTACGCCTTAATTTCTCCATGTAAAACTTAAGACGTAAATAAAATAAAATATTTTTTTAAAATCAGAATTAATAATCCCCAAGCTCGTTTGCTGCGTCAGAACATGCGTATCAGGGGCCTCCCCACCTGCACTTCAAATGCTGACCAAAAGAACGCACACTTCATACTATGTCGCTATAGTTTTGAAAAGTCTTCCCGTTTATTAGAAACTTCATTTCCGGACCCCTCAAAATTGCCGAAAACGACTTTTCCGGACTGCCGTATCTTTGAAAATAACATCCGAACTCTAAAAACAGAACTATGGAAACAAGCGTTAGACTTTTTGAACTTCAAGGCCCACAAATAAAATAATGTGGTCACCGCTTAAAGTCCCATAGTAAAAAGAATAATAGTAAAGTACTACACGCCAGCTGAGTGGTTTGCGCGGAGAGGCGATAATACATTACATACGTCGGTCAACAGCAACCTTACCACTGCTGCCTCACACACACAAACATGGCCTATCTATGGAGGCCCTTTAAGGGTGCCGCTAGCCGTGCACCTCAAATGCGCCGCAGTGTTCGTAAACAGGTTTTTTTTATCGAAACTATTTCACATGCATCTATTGTACCAACGTACGAAAAGAGAACACACTTCGGAGAATGTTGGAATGACATTATTAAGACATCATGCTCATTAAAAAAAACTGTTTCTAAGCCCCCCGACATAGCTAAAAAACGACCTTTTCAGACTGCCATACTTCAAAATATACTAATCGGATGTAGATGAAACTCAGAAACGTGACTGAACTTTGCTACAGATTTTGCGCCAATTAAATTACATTGCCACCGATTAAAGTCCCATAGTAAAATTGATCAGCGGGTATCTTGCACGATAGCTCAGCTCTTCGCTCGTAGTGGTGATGCGACATGATGCGCGCTTCAAGGTCACCCTTATAGCTTCGTCGCATTTGAGCCTCTATTGCACAGGTAGGCGGCACCCGTAAGTGCTGATTGAGGAATTAATAATTTATACTTCTTTGTTTTAGTAACTTTATAACTGGGCAGTTATCGTAATTCACCCGGAACCCCCAAACATGGCAACTGTAAAAATTAATATGGCGCTGTATCAGCATGTCGGGTATTATCGTCAGGAAGCAGCAGTTTTAAGTCACGAGATCGAGTAGTAATCATTAATAACGCGAGTGAGAGCTGATGAGAAGATAGAAGCCGCTTATTAAATTAACCCCTTGTGTTTCGACACATGATCACATCGTTTGTCCTTGTGTCGCGCAAGGGTGACGAAAACACAAAGAAACACTTGGCGGGATTCGCATGGGCTCTTCCCCCATCCCTTCACTATAGCCTAGCGACAGTAAGCTATGCAAATCTCCCACCTCTTATTGCTCCCCAGCCGGACAATTCTTCACGCTTCGGAATCAATTTCCTGCCCTCCGCGTGTAGACTAAAGAACACCCCTTGGCCCGACCCTATTCCCTCTCTCTCTTTCTCAATCGTTTCTTCGGGGCCCGTGTTGGCGGTTTCGTCCCCTTCCAACTTTTCATTATGTCCTCCAGCCTTGAGCAGACGCCCTTCTTTTCGCACTCCTGAGACCAATAGCGAGAAATCCTTCCCCCCTTTGCTCGCGCCTTAAGAGATCGCGATCTAAAAATATCGCCTTGTATCGCCCCGACGCCCTCCGGAGATTCCTCTCGCCGAATCTGGGGGATGCTTGCCCTCGGTTTCTTCTATATCCTCCCGGGAATGCGCCCGACAAAACCCTCCAGGCACTGCAGAATACTTCACGGCGCTTCTTCCCCGTGGATGTTTCTTCGTAGTCGAAGCTCTGACATGGCTTTCTTTCCTATATAATCGAGATAGCTCGAGAAATATAGTGATTTCACAGAGCTTCCTTGCTTGTCATATTCAATGTTCATATTTTTGACACATGTTCTTGTACTGACGTTTACGTTAAAATCGGGAGTACGTGATATGAATGAGTTTTTATTTGGTGTAACAATATTCCAGACTGTTATGTTGTGCTAGATGGCGCGAATATTCTTAATGTGCGGTGGTTTATTAATTATTTTGTGTTTCATTGAATGAAAGTTCAATATAATTAATTATAAATACTTGTATCATTAAGTAAACCAATTTTCTTCTGCTAAACTCAGTATTTCTAGCAACTTAGTTAAACTTCACCATTTTTCAATTACATGTAGTGTAATTTAAATTTATTTATCAATAACTTATTCATCAACAACCTTATTGTACACAATTTTTGATTCGTGAATACAATTATTTAGGAAAGTGATAAATTGTTGATATCTTCGAATAATTAGGTAAACATCTGTATAATTACCAAAATGCCAAACAATTATGCCAGACATCCAAATTACTCATAAATGTTGCTATTTAAAGCTCCCAATTCTGAAATTTCACCCTAACTACCTTTGTAGCAGCCATATTGTTAAATGTATGCAACACAGATTATCTAATGCTGTCTTTCCCCGAAGAAATTGAGTGTAATAGTTTGTTATATTATTGTGAACCCACGAAAAATTTAACGATTGTGACGTTTTAGAGCGCTGCTGTTTGAAATTCCACGGCTTTATATGGACTTTTATGTCCCTTTCTAGACAAAATATTAAAAAAAAAATTATTGGGAACATTTATACATATATTTTTGCTGTCGTGCGTTTGTTTGTGCGCTGCTTGTATGTAAAGGGCGTGGTTCACTTCAGTTTTCAACGTCTCTTTTTATTTTTATTTTTGTACCAGAAATTTTTTTTCTTATTTTAGACATAAATTGTGACTAAATCCTCCTCTTACAAAATTGTTGTTTGTCTCATAGTTTTCGCGTAATGAGTCGTAAACGTCAAAATTTGTATTTTACGGTTTTATGTACGCCACTAAAACCAATAAACATACCCAACCGAAAAAATTCACAGTGTATAACAATGTTGTAGTCTATGATTTGATATATATATATATATATATAAAACAATGATAAATAAATTTTTGTATTTTTAGAAAAAATTTAAATTTTTAAATTTTCATTTTAATATTCAGCATTTTTATTAAATACAAAAATATTTTATTTTTGGTTTTTATATGTGTCGTTTTATAGCCTACAAAATTGTTATACACTGTGAATTTTTTCGGTTTGGTATGTCAATTGGTTTTAGTGGCGTACATAAAACCGTCAAGTGCAAATTTTGACGTTTAATACTTATTACGAGAAAACTATGAGAGATACAACAATTTACGAAGAGGAAGATTTTGTCACAATTTATGTCTTCAATAAGAAAAAAAATATCTAGTACAAATATAAATATAAGAAAAGACGTTGAAAACTGAGGTGTACCGCGCCCTTAATAACTGTAAGTGAACCTGCTGTTGGAGGTTGTAAAACCAAGGTATCAGACATATACTGCAGCCGTATTTAACTGTTTAATGAACCTGCATTGCAGCACTACTTAAGTGCGTTGGACCCTTAAAAAATTGTTTTTTTTTTTTGTATTTGTGCCAAACACTGTTCAACTTTTACACATCAGATAACACGTTATTTCTCCAAATAAAAAAAATTAGGCCCCGTACTTTTTGCATAATCACTCATCAAAGTCACAAAACGGCCATTGTGGTGTAGCCAAAATAAAAAAAGGTAATAAACTATCAATGCATTTTATGACATGTTTGACAAAAGTTAGTTTTGAAAATTTCAGTAGTGGCCGAAAGTCAAAGTTATGCAAAAATTTACTCATTTTCATCAATTTTTAAAAAATACAAAAATGTATCGCTTTATGTTTACAATAGTGTCTTGAAGTAGCTCACATCGTTAAGTATCAATACGAATGATCTTGTTTCTGTAAGTTAATTTTTTTTTTATTTTGGCTGCACCGCAACTGCCATTTTGTGACTTTGACATGTGATTATGCTTTAGCTATGGGACCAATTTTTTTTTTATTTGGGGAAATGACATGTTATCTAATGTGTAAAAGTTGAACAGTGTTTGGCACAAATATAAAATTTTGAATTTTTACGGGTCCAACGTCTATTAGTGTATCAGAACCAAAGTTTTTAAAGTAATGTTGTGGTGTTAATGAGATAATAAATACAACTGTAAAGTTGAACACCTTATAAGTGGCTGAAGCGTAAAATCTATGCAAAGAGTGTGTTTCGAACATTCCGGAGTCATTTTGAAACCTTTTCTGGAGTTTTTTGTTAGTGTAAACAAAGTTATATTTTGTTTAATAGATAAAAAATATTACAGCCAAGCAGACAAAAATGTTAATGCAAATCAACAAATTTTGGTATCAATAATGCAACTAGCAGAAGACAATTCTTCATAACTCTTGTCTAAATATAAATAGAGTACCGTTAGTCTCTTCGCATTTTACCATATGACGTATGCATACGGTCCCTATTGTAGCGAGCAAAAACAGCTTTCTAAACAACATTGATTGTTTCAAATATTGTATGTATCCCAAAATATCATGCTATTTGTCAAGTTTGTAAATTTACTTTTCATTTAAAGCGATCTGCGCTGGGTCAAAGAAAATAATTTTTAATGGTGCCCTCTGAGTGTATGAATTACATCAAAAATAGGCTTACGCATGGAAAAAATTTTTAGATACAAATATTTTGCTGGTACCGACAACGCTTAATAAGTTTTTCTTGTGTCTAGCAACAAAATATTTAACTTATACCGCAAAAATACTTTCGTCACAAGAAAATAATTCTGTGTTCACTACAAAACAATTTGGCAGGCGAAAAGGCCCCCGATAAAGTTTTATTCAGAGGCCATAATTTTAATAAATTTATGTTTCACGATACTGGCCGATTTTTTTATTTGAGCTAAACAAATTTTCTCTACATACATGTATTTGCCATCGATGAAACCATTCCTTAGAATACAAATTTGTTTATGAGTTGAACACGTTCATTTTTATTGTTCTATTAACTTATAACGTGTATTGTAAATTTAGGTAGGAAAATCTTATTTTAATATATATATTTTATGGATATTTTTGCTTTGTTTTAAATTCGCTTGTTTCGCACATTAAATCTGATCTGATATTCTGGGAAACAATAACTTTTAAGTAAATTCGAATTCTACTCACAACAGCGGAAAAAAAAAAAAAAAAAAACAACAACTTTATGTGAAGAAATTATCGAAGATGTACGTAAACACTCAATATTAAACTATTGGTAATTAATGATGCAACTCTTCAAAATTCATACAAAAACGTGCATTCTACACTGAAAGCAAAAATTTGTAGAAGACTTCCCTGCAAAATTATTATGTAGTAACCACAAAATAATTTTGTGGTGGCCACAATATTTTAGTGGGGTTAGCAAAATAAATTTGTGGTAACCACTAAATAAATTTCGCAGGGTAAATACCCATAAAATATTTTGTAGCTGCCACAAAACATTTTTTTTTCTGTGTAGTACAGTTACTTGATGAAGTTCATTATCATAAAAAAAAAATATTTATTAACATCTTAGCTGTCCCATTAAAAGGTAAATAACTAATTCTTCCTAGTTTTGTTTCATCTCAGTTACCAAAACAAGAGATTATATGTAAATTTTTATACTGGCGCGTTGGAGCTTTGTATTTTTTCTCTTATTGGGGGCGCTCAGAAAACAAGCATAGTTTATATATTTTAAAACAAACATAATTTATAATTTTCTATTTAAACTCAAATAGTAGCTTATGTTTTACAATACTTTTAGCTGTTAAATTTGCACAATTATTGTACATAGCTTACGAGCAAAAGCTAAGAAAGGAAGAGATGTAGTTGCTACAATGTTTTGCATAAATACGGGTAGGAATGGGAACTACGACTGGTTTGGTGTGCAACTATAAGAATGGTTTGCAGCATAAAAAACTCTGCAATTATTACTGAGACCTCCCCGTGCAAAATACAGAAGTATACAGTGAATAGATATTTTAAACCAGAACGGATTTGTTTTGGTAGTATTAAAAAGGAACAGCAAATTCCTAGACATCGAGTCAGACATTCTAGGCGGCAATGAACTGTACTTTTACTCAAATTGATATATTTATATATAAAGTGTAGTACATTGCATTCAACAGTGCAGATTTTACTTAAATATTACTCGATCGGTGGTTCCTTTCTACTTATCGCACATTAAAATAATGTAAACAATTATTTAGGCACTGGTAATAAATTTTATTGATGAATTTTTCCTTATCAGAAAACGAAGGAACTTATAGATCACCGAAAGTAATTTTTCTGTAGCAAAATAATGGCAAATTTAGTTATTTTTATGTTTATTGTTACTATTTAGTGTCTTTTAGCAAAAAACAGTCGATGTAAGCGTAAAAAATACAAAAAGAATTATTTGCATTCGTTAGGTCGATGTTGGCAGGTGAATTATATGGAATAAACGAAATTACTCTATAATTATAGTAAAATTCTTCTATTCAGAGTGTAATTACGGCAAACCAATAGAAAAGGATTAAAATATCCCAGAATAATCATTGCTACATTTTTGTACTGATACAAAGCACTTATTTGGAAACTAATTTGCCAGAACGTTAAGAAAATAAAGAAATACTTATCCGTACCGTGAAATTTATATATCTGATAATTGTTATCAAAAATTTTGTAGGTTTACACAAATAATAATTTCGTAACTAGTTTTCAAAAAATGGTTTACAAAGCTTAGAAATATTTTTTATGGGTGGGGTAGGGGTAATATTACTGTGTGTTGGTAACACTGATGAAGGTAAGTACCTGGAGTGGCCTCCTCTGCGAAATTCCCCGAAGTGTTGGTAGTGGTGCAGGCTGTGATATCGCCTCCGTCGTTCGCCGCTGCGGTCCCTCAACACTCTGGCTGTCACCACCCTGATGTCTCCATCGCCCGGCTACCGTGGCCCACGGGGGTCGTCGGGGATTTCTGGGAAGGGGAGGCTCTGGTGAAAGTTTGGGCAGCATCCCCCCTCACCCCACCCCATCGGGCAATGGGACCAAGCGTCCCTAAACCCACACCCCTGGTGGGGTGCTCGGGTGTCCCCCGCCCAGGCCTCGTTAGGGGACGCCACGGCATATGCGGGACACGCTACTACAGACCGTCGACGGTAAAGTAAACACTTTTGAACAGTGTTTCGTAAAGAGCAATAATAACCGAATTCATATTTGATCCGGTTTACTATTCAAGACGCTGTGTTTTATCAACAAGTTACAAGAAGAATTAAAATTGGCAGTAATAAATAAAAAAAAAAGTAACCGTAGCTCAAAAAAATGGCACCTAGTAACCGTGAACAACTCAAAGACAACGAGCTAAGCCTGGCAAACAGAGCTGCATGCTCAGAAATTGCTTGTCCTATCATTTACACGTTTACAAATAGTACTCTTACAACTCACTAAAAGAGTAGTGACTAGTGAATAATGCATAACCACTTAAATTGCAGTATTGTTAACATATAAACAAAACCATTACCATATCTCAATAAAATTAATTACATTATTTTAATGGTAATTTACTAGCATATCTGCAAATAAATCATGAAAATCAATTTATTTATTTATACACGAGCAAAATTCGGCTCCAAGGCCGGTTTACAATTTGCCGTGTCTAATATATTCTTATACAGTAATCTTCACTACCAAGTAAAAAAATAAAAAGGACAAATTACTTTAGATAACATAATACAATAAGTAAAACAATACAATAAGTAAACCAATACAATAAGTAAAATATTACAATAGGCAATTCGGTACATAATACAATAGAATAAGCAAATAATATACAATCAAATACGGTACAAGTAAGTGAAGGAAACGTCGTTAAATTTTGAAGGAATCATACTATAAGTAGCACGTGCAGTATTTGTAGTATTAAATGAAAATAGTGTAAGGAATGTACTGTAAGCAAAATATCATTGATTTTTACTTATCGTTTGTTCTAAAATAGTAACTTATATTTGTATTTTGCCCTGTAGTTCTTAACTGAAATGATTTGTTTTAATTCTTCTGATAACATGTTCCAGAGACGACTAGCGTTGTATGTGAACGACCGTTTGTAGAGTGCGCTTCTGTGTCGGGGTATCTGAGAGTCAGATTTACGTCTAGTATTGTATGAATGGATTGAATAAACTTACGGCGGCGTAATTGATTAAAATTTATTGGCTTGTGAACATACGCCATTGCTCATGTTTTGTTCACCGAACTTGTATTGAAAGACAAGATGACAAAATACAATAACGCACAAAAAACCACAGAAAACTTAAGAAAAACAATCCCGGAGGAAGTCCGTCAGTCAACAAAACATGAGCAATGGCGTATGTCCACAAACCAATAAATTTCAATTGTAAACTCCCAATGAAACAAACATAAAATAAACGGTGTAATTTATATTTGTAATATAGGCCTACTACTTTTATTTTCGTTGACGCAATAAAGGTGATGTAGGTCTTATCTCAACAGGCCAAGGGAGTGATAATTCACATACTATGTAAATGCCAGCTTCTTTGCTTGCAGAACGGATATAAATTCACTAGACAGTTACGCAGTACAGGGAAGCTATAGACGGAATCGAACCAACACATTCTGTGGCACCAGTCCAATGCGCTATATCATACCAAACTGCGCCTGGTAACTGGTGTTCCGACAAATTTTATCTACTAGTATCTATCGAAGGTTAAGTAATGAATTTTCGTCTATGATACAATATTTGTCTCGTAGGTGTTTACTGTGGCTACTCTCCGTGTTTGTTTTCTGTACATCTCCTTCGGTTTATGGTTTAGTCTTTACTTACGACGTGTAAATTATTACGTGTTTATTCCTTGATATATTGCCTTTTGCCATTAAATTAGTAATCTTCATTTTTAGGGGGTCCTTACATTGCTCGTTTATTTTCCTGACTTCAGATGTTTGTCAGTGGCCGCATTCCACTTAAATCCTCTACGTTTTTGTTAGTTTGGGTTTTCTCCGCTGTGATATATGGGATCAATCAAGCGAATCTTTTTGAAAAAAAACTGTGAAAATGTCTCATTACTTAGCAAAGTACAGGAGGTAAATTTTAGGAGAGAAAGACGATGTAGATACACATTAAACACGTCGTTTTACATTTCAACACCTGTCTGAAAATAATTAGGTTTTATTATCTTTCAGCATTCGCCTGGAGCGATTTCGAGAAACCATGCAAAACTGATATCAGGATGGCCGCAGCCGGGATCGAACCCGGGTCTTTTAGACTGCGATTCTAACGTGTTACCGTTGCGCCACCTCACTCGGTAATTGCCATTTTAAAAAATAGTTTCGAAATAATTCGGTACATGGTCTTCTACTGCAGTTCTGAACTTCATATCACATTAGTGTGAGTGTGTGTGTGTGTGTTTACGTCTGCTGAACCAAGAAACTTTCATTTTAAATTATTAAAACGTCTTCGATGTCACTTGTGTTCTACTCGTACCTTACCTTCAAAATTTCATCGTTAACCTATATGTGTGCACCTTTTATGTTAAATTTTTAGTTAAACAGAATTTCATTTCATCCAAGTTACTTGATTTCAAGATAGTTCGGGACTTTTTTAGAAGTCTATTTCTGTTATGTATTCGTAGCATTAGTCTATATATAGTTATTTTTCCTAACTCATGTCGCTTTTATTTATATGTTATTTATATATATATATTTTTGTTTTAAGTTAAATAAGTTACATAAGGTTGATTGTTTGAAGAAGTTGATTACCTTAAATTTGTCATTTATAAAGACAAGAATATATATTCGTGCAAAATAATTGTTGATGTCATCCGTATTTTTCCGAACAAATTCACAATTATTGATGAAAATAGGAAATTTTATTGGAACGAAATGTTTCGTAATTTCAAATTTATCATTAGCCAACTGTTACTGCGCCTCGTTTATGACTACTTCAGTGTTGCCGGACCGTAGCCTAACTACCAAAATCCACTAGCTGAAATCCTCACAATCCGACACACAGTGAAGAACTCAATGATTCGTGTGCTACGCTGACAATTTGAGAAGATGAGTTGTCTGCAGTATTTTGCGGAAAGTGAAATGTCAAAGAAGAGAAAGATATATTTGTTTAGTATAAAGGATAAATATTATTTTCATATTAAAGGGTTAAGTTTGACTTTAAATTCGTGAAAGGCCTGATAAATGATAGTACAAACATACATTATAAAAAAATAATTTATGTTCAAAACATTTTCTATGCCTTAGTCATGACTTATCCACTCGATCAAAATCAGATAATAAGCTTTTAATTCCAATACACAAAACTAATTATTTTTCCAATTCCTTCAGTGTTTCTGCAGCTAGGAGCTGGAATGAGCTGGACCAAAACATTCGTAGCATTGACTTTTACTCTCTGTTTAAAAAGAAGTTGATGCAGGGCTCGCTACTGCATAGCCGGGGTCTGGAAAGGAAAACACTGTGAATGTGTGATCGAATGAATGTGTGTGTGTGAATTGAACATGTTCTTATATTGTCTTCTATTTTTCTTGTATAATTTTTATGTAATTTGAATATATTTTTTCCTCCTTTAATGTTAAACTATCACAATAGGATTAACATATTCTTGGCAATTTTTCTGTTCCATTGGGTATCAAATGTGTCTATTGTGTTTCTGAGGTCTCTTGTGCCTGGCACCTAAGTAGGGTTTACTCTATTTCTACTGAAAACGTCGGCTAAATGTAATCTTATTAATTTTTTTTATATATTATATGTTGTATTAATTAAGAGGTCTTGCAGGGTTTTGTTTTCTTTTCTCTGCCAACTACTTGTTTTTTTTTTTCACTATTGAAAGTTTTCCTGCAATTAGGCCTACTTATAATGCCTTTTGCTTTCAACTCAGTGGTTTTGAGTGCTGGGTCGCGTTGTATTGATGAATCATGTCAGTTTTTAAATTGCCCACTTTTTTAAAAAAAATTTCCCTTACATATATTTTAGTACATACTGCTAAATTTGTAATTTCAGAATTATTAGCTATGTACAGTGTTTGTAGTAGATAGTTGAATGATTCAGTGTAAGAGAAGGCAAGTATGTCTTAACTGCGCCAAATAAAGACGATATCATTATTATTATTTTCCTTGGCCCAATTGTTTTGTAGTTTTTGTATGTCTCTCAAGCTATTGTTTAGATACGGCTGACGAGTGCTAGCAGAACTACAATGACCTGTATTGATTTGTACGCATGACAATATAGATTTCTTATCAGTCACAGGCATATTTTATATTAATATGAGTAGTAAGTTTTAAAAAAATTCTTGACTTGAAATAAAGAACTGACAATTTTCTAGGCTTCTCTAAACATACAAAATTATTCAAAGCAGTTGCTACACATATCTTGACGTAGCTCATGGCACTGCTCTTTAGTGTGAAATATTTCGTTTCTATAAGATTGTTAGTATTTCTTCCTTGTATGAAAAGGTTTTATGGAAATTTGGACTTTAACAAGCCATTATACAAAAATTATGAAACCTAAAATAACTTACATTAGTGTGAATAAGTTACAATATGTGTCTACAAAATGAACCAATATAATTATTTTTAAAACATGGTTTTGCCACAGCTATCAGTTTATTTTATTTTAACTACGTCAATTTTATACACTTAGTTACTATTTTGTATTGTTTCTAGCTACATTTCAATTCATTTTATTGCTACCGCTGTTTAAAATTTGATTACGTGTAAGAGAAGGCAATTTCGCCTTAACTTCGCCAAGAAAATGAAAGACGAAATAAATAAAATAAAATTATTTTGTGTACTCCCTCGTAACTTCGAAAATTAATTAAAGGGTGAAATACAGAAAAAAATTAACTTTGGTTTCAGAACTGATCATTCCACACAAACTACAAGACCATTCACTGCGCACAGAATTGGACAAAAAATGGTTTGTGAAATCCTTGGAATTTCGCGTAATTCCACACGTGTTGGCAACACTGGACTACCGGGCTGGAATGTTCGCGGAGAGAGAGAAGCCAGAACGGTGTGGGCCCGCGACGGACAGCTGAGCCGAGGTTCGGAGCCGGGTGGTCGTAAATCTGCGGGGGTAAAGAGCGTCGTCGTGTCGGAAGCCCTCTCCGGCGATGGAATTACATCGTGCGGGTCTCCCCCCTTCCCCTTCCGACGTCGACACCACCCTGTCTTCCCAAAGACGCCGCGGGACCGACAAAAGACCTGGCCTCACTCTTCCCCTGTTCCGAAGTAAAAAAAATTCCACCCTCTTGCCCGCTCCAATGGCCGCCGAACTGAGATGTTAGTCGTCTCCCCCCTCCCACCATGATTTCACCCCTTCCTCCCCTCTCTGCTGGCTTTACTCTGCCCAACCCCCTTGTCGGGCTCCACCCTTGGTTGTCGGCCTGGGGTGAGACTGGGGGTCTGACTCACCATTTCCTCCGTCTGGAAGGCTGGCGTCAGCGGAAATGGGTCCTGGAAGGGCGAAAGGGGGTGTGTTTCTCCAGGGGCATGTTTCAAAGTACACGTCATCATAACAAACAAGGAAACATACTGATACGCTTCAAACAGAGGTACATGAACCCTAGGACAATGATTTTAAGGGTAACTACGGAATCTGCAATGCCGGTTGTACATCGGCAATTGAAAGTTGACCTCTACTTGGAGAGATATGACTTTATTTTATTGATCTGTACAGACGAAAAAAAATTCATGCCATCCATTGTGTAGGTTAAGACCATGCTCTTTAGTTTCTGTACTGTTTTTGCAATAGTTGCAATAGTAGCCTTGTTACGGAGTTTTGCAGTGATTTCGAAAAAAAATTTTTTTGTTACCTAATACTCATATCAAAATTTCGCTGCACAGTTTCGACACTTATATGTATAATTTGTAGCAGAATTTTTTTTGTAGAATTGTACTGAACGGTTTTTCTGATTTCATTGCCCAAAGTACCACGTTTTTCGTCGTGAAAATAAGCAAAAATTAAGGAAATAATTTTTTTGCTGGCGAATGGTACTTTATTTTAAAAAAAACGCGTCCACAGTATTGTGCATCGTGTGATTGCACATCGACTCAAATTTTTTCAAAACTTTTGAGTTATTGGCACCAGTCTGAAAAAAAAAAAAAAAAAACCTCGGGAACAAGCCCTTAATCGAAAGCAGATATAAGGAGCGTCTGTACAAAAAGTGCTATTTCAACTTCCCAACAAAATTGAATCTGGCCATCTTATAGTCCTGTAAAAAAAAGACAAGCGCTTTTAACTCTCGTATTTCCTTTATTTTATTTGTTTTTATGAATGATAGTACTTCCTTCCATTGTAACATCCTAAGTATGTTTATATGCTAATGTTAATTACTATGTCAGAAGTATGTTTGTATATCACTTATTAATTTAAAATTTTACACTTTTCTTAGGTAGTTATTTACACTAGGTCTTTTCTTAAGTTTTAATTTGGTGTAGTCCTATACTATTACAAGTTATATTCCATTTATCCATTTTCGCGCATGTTCTCTGTACAGTACAACAGAAGACTAATTACAGCTATATTAATATATTTGTTTTCTGAATTGTTTTTGTACTAACTTACTGAATGTTACATTTGTCAACATAATTTTGTATGACGTATCGGATTACTTAATACTATTTTAATTTTGTTATTGTAGCGTCTTATATGATATCGTATTCCACACACAAATTATATTTTGTATGCATTGTTATTAATTACTATTTGTTTACTTTTTCATATTGAAAGATATTGTGTTCTGTATTTCTGCATTTGTATGATAATGGTTAAGTGTAAGAAAAGGCTAAATACCTTAACTTTGCCATTTAAATAAAGGCATTAAATAAATAAAATAATACTATCGAATTCCCTGTGCATTCCCGAGCAAAACAATGTATTTCCTTGGTGAGACACACCCAAAACTTGACGACCCTGATCAAAAGGGGGTGAATGTACATATTTTCTCACAACTTTCAAAGGTCACACTCCTCATATCTAATGTTGTGTCTCAATTTAAAGAGTACTCTGTTTAGAGAGTGCACTCTTTCGCATAACACGAGAGAGCTCTTGTTTGCTCTCTCTGGCGCTCTCGATCTCTGCAGTTGGGACGATGCTCTCTCGTATTTATAAACAAACGATGTAGAGGTTACAAGTGCGTAAATTTTATTAGTACAAGTTATAAACCTATTTAATACATTTGGTGGGTGATGCAAATGGACGGTGTTATGCATCAATAGATTAAGCGTTAATTGCTAAATCGGAATAGAATACTTTTCTGCATTGAAACAGTCTTATAAAACATATTTTACTTCTGTACCCTATGATTGTGAATATTGACTTTGTAATACTAATATTTTTTAGACAGTTTTAAATTCGAGACCCTTAAGGCATATTTTACTGGTAACTTAATATTGGCGCTTAGCATATTGATGCATAACACCGTACAAATAATAATTGTTAAACTTACCGGTGTCGTACTTCAAGCGAGAAATAGCTGTTTATAGGCGATGCCAAAAATTTTTATTTTGTGTATTTAAACACACATTAGGGCCTGGAAATGTTAACAGTATTTCTCGCCACTTATACACAGATATAAATACTGAAATATTTGCAATGTATGACGTATGTTTCTTCAGTGACCTCAAACCATAGTTGTAATCAAGATGGCGCACGAGAGAGCTAGTATGCAACTTCGTTCTCTCGCTCTTTCGTACTCTCGGCGAATAACTGAGACAGGCACAGAGCGCTCCTTCTGTCGTAGTTGTGACGTATTTGCGAAAGCGAGGTCACGGAAGAGCCTTTTTTGGGCAAGTTGAGACACGGCCTAAAATCTGTCTGGCAGTTTAGTTTAAAATGGTTTTTGCCGTGTTAGCTAATTTTTTCAAAGCAAGAAATTATACGGTTTCGGCTAAACAGTAATTTAAGCGGTTCGTTAATTACTTGACTATCGACAACCATACATAGTGTTTATTTTCTTGAAAAAATCAGCCAACATGGAGAAGACGATTTTAAAGAGAACTGCCAGGCAGATATTTTATATCTGCTTTCGTTTAGGCAAAAAATTTTACTATCGCTAAAAAAAGTAGAAACAAGATGCCTATTATACGAAACATATCTATTAGCGAGTGTTATTATTTTGTGATATTTCTTTTAATTAATGTATTTACGAAAAATGTATTGCAACAGTTTTATGATAATTAGTTTGATATTTCAAAAAAATTCATTAATGTTTTTATTTTTCAGCGAATCAACAGTGTACACGAAAAAATGAATAAAATATAAGATGTATTATTAAGAGTTACAGTAATACATTTTATTTTGATGAAGTCATACATCACATCATCATACAAATAAATTTTAAAAAACTAAATAATTATTTGATGGGTTAGTAAACCTTTTTGAATATAATTTCACTTTTAACTGTAATTTTTTTTAATGTATACTGTTCGTGTTAAGCACTAGTATGCTGAAATTATTTCGTGTTCTTGTTTACTATGAAAGAAATACGTGAATGAAAATGAGCAATACTCGTACTCATATCCGATCTACCACACGTTGCAGCGTAATTCACTTGCATGTAGAATGAAGACTGCGTGGCATATGTGGCCGCATTGTAACTAGGTTAGATATTGTTTGCAGATAAAGCGAGCTAAACAACGGGCTCGCGTTTGAGTAGGTCGCACGTAACATTTTCTTCACGAACACTGAACCCATAATTTACGACGTGCAGTGATTGCTGTTTTATATCTAAACTAATTTGCTGTCACAATTAAATTGATTTTTATCTCAAGAGCAATGAACTTCAAGAACTGTTCTTCCATAATTCATACTACGAGCGCTATAAATTTTGTAATTTTAATGCGACGTCTGATGCCATTACATGAGTGCTTTATGAAGGTCGACCAGTTGTCGAGTAATTTAAACCAGCCATGCGTAACACCTGTTTCCCGCAGATACTAATTTGCGCGCGTTCATCATACGCCATGCTAACACCAAGGTGTATCTGAGGCCAGAAAAATTACGATGTCGTGACTTAGATTGCAGTTTTATAATTTTAATTTCAACTATTTAATTCGATGACTCTTTTCATTAGTGAAATAAAAGATGAACACTGTTAGAATCAAATCATGCTTCAGACACGAATTGCATCCTTGTCTCTGCATCAAAGACGATTTGTAGCAATTTAAGATATAACTTATGTATATGTATATATTAGAGATTTAATTCAATACTTAAAATCATCTTTTTTTTTGTGTGTGGTATATTTTATTTGAGTGAGTTGTTTTATACTGGAAGTTCCAAAATTTAAAAAAAAATGTAAATATTTCTGAAAAACAATATAATGTTAAATATATACGAACAAAAAGGTATCGCGGTGACTGACACAAGTTGAACCGTATTCGATAGAGATGAAAAATAATGCATTTTGTAATTCTGAACGGATTTTATTCTGTAGCCTTATATTTACACGTGATTTTTTTTATTTTAGTATGTTGATTTGCTAGAAAAAAATATAATTTAAATGTCTTCAAAGTATACTTGTGAATCCTCGTGATTATTTGTACCCATAACTCAAAACGTTAAAAATATTAATTTTAATCAAATGCCTCATATAATCATGAAGTTGTAAAACGAGTAAGAAACGTCAAGTTCTTACGTAAAGTGCTTAACGTTCCTGTCTACCAGCGTTTTAAACGCAATGCAGCGAATTACTAGTAATCATATTTGTAAGAAACATCTCAACGAACAACATTACGTTTGTTTCAGCTACGAAAAGAAAACACATTTCAAACAATGTTTCTATCAGTTTTAAATTAGGATTGCTTATTAGAAACACGATTTTCAAGACCCTCAAAATGGCTAAAAGCATATTTTTTAAACTGCCGCATATACGAAAATTCCAACCGGATTCGAAAAACACAATAATAGAAATAGGCTCTGGAATTTGAACCATAAGTATGGCAAATAAAATAACACTGTCACAGCTTAAAAGTCCCATAGGAAAATGAATAATAGTAAAGCTTTGCGCGCCAGTTGCTGGGTTTGCGTGTAGAGGCGATAATGCATTACATATGCCGACCGACGTCACTCTTAACGCTCCATCGGTTTTGTGCCTCGCATACACCAACGCAGCCTACCAAGATAAGAACCTCAAAATGCCGCCGTTTCATTTTTTCTTGTATAATTTCTCATACTGGACCGTGTTCTTAACTATGAACTGTTGAAATAATCTCTCCTTCCTTCCTCGTCCTGGGTTCTAAGAAGGTATCTAGTGTGTATTTATTCACTGATTTCTAGTGACTTCAACTGATTTCGGATGAAGTAGTAGCAACAAATTAAATCAGTGAAACCCTACTGATCATAATAAAATATTTACTTACTTTTGCATTGTCTGCATTCAAAATCTGGAGTAGTTGAATATTCTCCGATTATCAGTGGTTTTTCACTTATATAATTTATTTGAACTACTTCACCCGGAATAAGTGAAAACCACTTGTAATCATTGAATATATACTATAGTGAATCTGATTTAGAGTGTGGGTCTCTCTTGGAGCGACATTTTATTTTGCTGACTTGAGGCTGGTGGCAACAGTGCGTGATGACGGACACAGGCTAAACGAACATACAAACCTTTGTAGATAGAAATACAGTTATAACGCCATATTTCCAAAGTGCTTAATGTCTAGTCTGAAAGGGCGTTTAATTTTTGCACCGGGTGTAGATGTACTGTTGATTTTATTTATTTATTTTATTTATTCACTGTAATAAATACAGTTATTTAAAAGTCAATAGAGTGTATTCGTCTTCTTGAGCTTGATAGATGTGGGTGGATTTAATTACCACGTGTACTCACAATAGGGATGCAAAAAAATATTAAACATACATTTACAAAGTAAATTACATGAACTGTAACATAGACTTAATACTAGCATTCAGTCAAATTATTCAAATTATACCATTCGTAAGGCAAACTGGAAATATTTACAAATTATTGCTTAGTTAGAATATATTTTTACTTAACGTAAAATCAAATTTTGCGTTTGCATGTAGCTATGCTATGTAACTATACCAAATAGTAGTCCTGTATGAAAATCCTCATTTGAATTGCTATCTATTTGTTCCTTTTGAAAGGTATATCAGATAACAACATGCACTCTTGTTCAACAACATACCAGAACTCTCTCCGGGAGCCTCCCTGCCTGTAGTTCTTTTTAGCCTACTTTCCGAAGGAAAAAGTAGGATTATGAGATCACCTTCCTAGCTGTGTGTGTGGCTGTGTGTCCGTGTGTATGTTCCTAAAAAGTTTGAACCCGTGCACCAAATTTCTTCAAACTTGGTGTACATATACTAAATACAAAGTTGACTTTACTATTGAGTATTTCGTTCATCCTGTGTTTATATTTTCATAATGACGGCTATTTTTATATTTTTAGCATAATATACCGTATGTAAAGAAATATTATTCCGATTTATTTTAATCTTGGGGTACATAAGTGTCTACAACTTGGTTAGTTGTCTCGGATTTTGCTTATTTCGTACATGTTATGCTCATATTTTCAAGACGGTGGCCATGTTTATATTTTTAGCTTAGTATGACGTATCTAATGTACTATTATTCCGAACTTCATAAAACGCACACACACACATACTTTACTTTTGAGTATTTAGTTCATCCTGTGTTCATATTTTCATAACGTATAATTAGTTGACATTACTTCCGTCTATTTAGTTCATTCAGGGTTTATGAAGGCGGTCATTTTTTATTATAAGCATAATATAACCTTTCTCAGGATTTTTTTTTAAATTTTATTAAACTTGGTATATATAAACGACATACAAAGCTGAATTCACTTTTTTTTTCGTTCATCCTGTATTCATATTTTCAAATCAGCATTTATTTTTTCTACATTTAGCATAATATATAATTTGACATATCTAAGAACACATTTTTCTGAATTTCATCACTTTGGGTAAACATATGTTACTTAGTAATTTGACTTGACTTTTGCGTATGTTGTTCGGCCTATGTTCAAAATTTTAAAACTGTTTCCGTTTATAATTTTTGTCGTAATGACGTGGTTTCTCGAATTCACTCCAGGCGAATGCTGTGATGGTTCATTAACAAAGGCCATGGCCAACTCCTCTCTCAGCTCCAGACATTTTCCCAAGTTGTGTATAACCGTTTCTAACGACCTCGCTGTCGACTAGACGTAAAGCCCATTTGTCACTTAGGATAATGACGTGCGCAAAGAAATATTTTTCAAATTTTTATCAAAATTGATACACATATATGACTTATTAAGTTGACTTAGCATATTTGTTGTCCATACCATTTTTTTATTAAGGCTGATGAACATATTTTGATCACATGAGATATCTAAGCAGCCATTTTTCAGAACTGCTTCATATTCGGCACACACATGGTAGTTAGCAAGGTGATTTGGCATTTTAAAGTTTTTGTTCATGCCGTGTTCGTATTTTATACATTTTGGCCATTTGAATATATTATAATTGCACAAGATATCTAAGGGAACATTTTTAAGAATTTAATTAAACTATTGTCCTTAGAATTTGTTTTTAATAATACGAAATAGTCAGCAACCAAGTTGTAAGTTTCTTCAGACATTTTACAAATTTAGTACTAAGTAAGGTAACATGAATTTTAAGTAGTTGGCTCGTGTAATGTTTATAAGATATTATACTCCCGAATTGAGAATATTTCACATTTAGTCACAATTTTAAAACATTTATGTCAATAACTGTGGGCAGATAGAAAGCCAATATAACATTTTTAAACTTTATTATTGGTCCACTATGTTAGAAGATAGCAAGAGAATGAACTAATTTATAATTATATAATATTCCTAGATGTACGTGAATATTTTAACTTTCAGGGTATGTTTTGCACCCACTTTGAGGAAAATAGGCCTGTTAGTTATGCTGGTAACTTCTTGTTTTATTTAGTCTCGAAGGTCGATTGAATGTGGCCAGGAGCAATTACTCAGTATTTTACAGTACTTTACACTAATATCAGCAAAACTTTGATACATCTACTCAAACACTCAAACTACTTATTGGTGTTAAATACAATCAAGAGGTACGTGGGGTGTAGTCTACGCTTGGTTGAATGCCGAGATCACTTTGTGATTGGATGTTGGTTGTCTTGACATGCCTAAAGCACAGTACACACGGGCATCTTTCTTGTACATGAAAGTGAGCACCAAATGTGTACAAGAAATAGAACACTAGTTAGTGTTCTAGCTAGTACCCTACCAAATTGATAGTGTAGTTCACACGGCCAACTTTCTTGTACAAATTTTAGATTCATATTTTAAGGCTGCATTTCGAGCACTGGAAGTAATAATAGCAATGTTTATGGTACCTGCACCGAAAATAAGCTTTAAATTGTAAAATTGGAATTATTGTTCTAGTTGATTATATCTAAATGTAAAGTTACATGGCGCACGATCGGCAAATATTCCTTTAATAGCATCTTTTGTTCAGTGAAGACCCTATTTATTTCAAAATTCTTCATATCTGTAAGCTATTTTATTCAATAACTTTCGAGTGTGCGTAAAAATTGTTTGTTTATGTTTGACTTGTACAAGAAAGATAATGAAAAATAGTACCGTCCCTATCCCGCACTAGCTAGTATACAAGTCCTTGTATGCTAGTCACTAGTATGCTCGGTGGCCGTCCACACGATACAAGTTCGCTACAAGTTGTGGCGAACAAGAAAGTGTTCACCTTCTTGTACAAGAAAGATGCCTGTGTGTACTGGGCTTTAGACTATTACAAGCCAGTAGTGTGTGTGTGTGTGTGTGTGTTGCCAAAATTAAAAGCACAACTATTTACCTCTTCTGTTGTTGTTACTATATGTTACAGTGTTCAACGGTATCAAATAAATATAAAATAGCACTATTTGTCAGTGTTCTGTGATATAGCAAGCGTGTATCAAATAAGGACATATAAAAAAAACACTGTGGATATTATTCCTGGTGAAGTCACAACTAGACAAGGGCACACAGGTCCATAGAGGAGCGGCGAGTGCAGCGAGGTTAATAAATACTGGAAGGAGACAGCAGGACGTAACAAACATCTTGCTTGCAACGGAGCAATCTCAGGTCTTCTTCCTCAAGCTTGAGCTGTTGTTCAACCTTTACGTTTCGCAAAGGGGGTCGTCGAATCGTGGGTCGCCCTTTCTTTCTTGTTGTAATTCTTGGTGGGGGTGTTTCGTTGCTAACCCCTCCCAGTTTCTCTATCTTCCTTTCTTCCTGTCCCTTGTCTCTTTCCCATTTCCTTCTTCCTGGCGTTATCCCCCTCTCGCCCTCAAGACACATTATTTTTCTTGTCTTTATTACATATATTCTTTGTTGTACCCGCGCAACTCACCCTACACTATGTACTAATCCCGCTGCAATTGTCTAAGAATTTTCCTCTGATTAATTGCTTGTTTCCGCGCCTCTGCGTCCAGACCGTTATTTTTTTCCCTCCGACTCCCAAGTTTTATGTTTTGCAACTTTCGTTCCACAGTTTTCCGCCCCAACCCCTCGCCTCCCCATCCCCCTACTTTCCCAACCCAAAACTGGTATTCCACTTCGCTTTTAATATTTATGATGCCTTTTGTTTACTCTGTGATAGTGATTTATGGTCGCTGCAAAGGAATTTTTCAAACGTTTTAATGGGCGTTTGAAACACGTTAATTTTTTTTTGAGCCGGGTGTTTTTCTTCACTTCTTGTCAGAAGTAACAGAAACCCAATTATTTTGGTGGCTTTTCACGCCAGCAGTCTGTGAAACTGTTTCATGTTGCTAGACCTTAAAAAAAAAAAAATTGCTGCTGAGTGACAGCTTACATTAAAAATATCTGGCAGGTAAAAGTGTCCAGTAAACACTTTCTTTAGGAAAACATTTTAATTAATATAGGCTCTCCTGTAAAAAAAGTACTTATATTTCTTTCTTAACATGTTATTCTAAATATTTTTAAGAGAAATTTATTTTATTTCTTTAGTAAGCGAGCTCTACATAACTCTGATGTTTTCATGGCGGTAGGTCTATTAATATATCGTCTATCTGAATTAATCTTTGTATCAGCGCCATTGCCACAAATGTAAACGTAGACTAAACAATTATTTTATATATATAGTAAAGTATTGTTTTACACACGGTTTAATTTTAAAATGTCTAAATAGACTGATATATAACAGAAATAGCAATTTGATAATGGCATACTTTTTTAACAGACAATTACTTTTTAAACTACTGCAAGGGAAATTTCCATAATGTCGTATCTCTAATATCTTCGATATCAATTTAAAGAGTGATGAACAATTTTCGAAAATATTTTTTCTTTACCTGCAAGATTACTTTGGTTGTTCCAAATAACTGTCACTGTAAACAACCTGTTTTGACAATTCACAGCATTAATTTTTAGAAATAAACATTTCTTTCTCCCGCCAACGGTTTTCCTGTCAGCTACGAAAAAATCTTCGTCAGCACATAGCTCAGTATAGCTATTTGCTGCAGCGCGCTATTTTTCATGAAGCACTTTTCCTCCGGGGACTTGGGGCACGCAGCGAAGACTCATATTTCCCTGTCTAGTTTCGTGGAAGGCGTGATGAATTCGCCATCAAACAGGAAGCGAAACAAACCTCCTGCCGGGGCAGACGACGGTCCCATATTTCCAATTAAATAATTAATGAAGTAATTTCCCATGTTCCTTAATCTCACGCTCCGGGCGCATACGGCATGGTCTAGCTTCACCCCCATCCCCCTTCACCCACACCGTCGGCACTCTATATCGTGATTGTATTGTTCGAAGCCACCCTCTCCACTCACCCCCCTCCCTCCAACCCTCCTCGTCCCTTTATCGCCGTGTCCATCACACACATCCACGCAACGATCCCCTCCCCTCCCCTCACCCGGCCCTTTCACATCCAATCAACTCTCCCCCGGAGTCGTGGTGTCTCCCTCCCCGCTCCCTCCCCTTACCATTCAACACTCGGACTGTCGTTACCATGGTAACTGAAATATTGAGTCGGGGAAAACTTTCTGTTGAATGCATCAGCAGACTGGAATAATACCTGCGTTACGAGGCGGAGGAAGATTTCGTTTGAAGAAAAGAATACACGTTCTCAGTTAACGGCTTGTGAATGTATGTTTGGTCAGCATCGAAACCTCTAGTTCTATCGAACATGAGACGTACTCCCCGCAGTTTCTCGTTCATTACACATAAAATATGTTTGGTGGGAGATGATTCGTACTTTGCAAATTAAATTTTAATTGAGTGACACATTCGTTTATTAATTTTATTTTTATTTAATATTGGTCGACCAAGAGGTCGTTACAGACGGTTACACACGCCTTTACACAAAGAACATGAAATAGGAAAGGAGTCGACCATTGCCTATTTTAAAGATCGATTCCAACATTCGCCTGTATCGCTTTCGGGAAAGAATGGAAAACCGAAATTAGGATGGCCGCAGACCGGATTCAATCTCGGGCCATCCTTAATGCAAGTTCGGCGTGTAACCGGAGGTGCCACCTAGTTCTGTTAAAATATTCGTATTATTTGTTTACACTGTAAGGCCTCGCTCTTTAGTTTTGCAGTGGTTTCGAATTTTTTTTAACGCAAATAATACATATATCAAAAATTCATTCTGGCAGTTTTAACACTTGTATATCATCGTTTGTATATGATTTTTTTTCCCAATACTCCAAACGGATTTTTAGATTTTTTCCCCTGAAATAGCACATTTTTGCTGTCAAAATAAGCCAAAATGAAGCAAAATAATTTTTTTCTAGCAAACGGTAAATTTTTGGCAAAATTATGTATCGTGTGACTATATAGTCTCAAATTTTTTCAAAACATTTTGTTAAAAAATATTCAAGTAATTTGCAATTGTTTGAAATAAATGAAAGATCATGGCCTCAAAGGAGGGTTTATTATAGGTACATATTTTGCATGTGTATTAATTGTTTATAGCTTGATGTTATATTATAACCATGACTTTTAATTACAGCTAAGTACAATATGGAGTAGAATATTAACTATTCGTCAAGAATATTACAAGTATTTAACATTTTAATTTGTATGTTTACCTTTGATATCTCTGGGGAAATTAGTGAAGAATACATTTGTTAGTTTATAGGTTACATTATTGGCATGACAATGAACTACCGTGCTCAAGTCTTTAAAATTAGCCATATAACGCTTGTTTATGCCTGTGGTATAGACAGCCCGCCACACACACCCGGTATGCGTGTGGCCTAACATCACTAGACTGTGTAACAATACATGTTTATTAGCGTTGTCTTAGGGCCATGTGAAGATTCAGTCGCCGCCACATAAACAGGTCGTTAAAAGTCCCGAGCAGGGGGCCCGAGGTGGCTGCTGTAATTTACAGCCTCGTAACTCGTACAGTTGCGCTCATAAAACTTTCAGCGGGGCAACACTGTCGCGCTTCCTGTCGTATTGCTGCGTGCAAGGCGGCTTTTAATGTCTCGACTGCCCGCGCTCGTATTCATCATCTCAGCGATGACAACATCTCGCTTTCAAACAAATGTTTTTTTTTTACCATGGATTCTATTTTTTGGCAATTAAATCAAGAGATACGAATGATTCATCCGCGAACTTATAAAGCAAAGTTTTCAGAGTTATGTTGGATTAAGACCAGTCCTACAATAAAGGTTCCTTTTTTTCCCCCTTTTTTTAAATTTGTTAAGGTGATCGTCTACCCAGGCCCCCGAACGGCGTGAAGAGCTTTGGCCGTTACCTGATTATTCGAAAAATGCTCAGAGTGCGTGATTGACATCTGCGTAGGAATAGCATTTAAAAAACGTTGTACGTGGGTGTGTATACCCACTTCAAGTTGACAACTTCTCATTAGAGTATATTTTCTAGCGGGCGAAAATAGGTGTTTTTCGGGTCGTTTTAATATATGAAACTTTAAAAAGGTATAGATGCGTACAATACACGTTTATCTTGAATAATACGCCGTGAAATAATTGGGTCACTACTGAAAGTCTTATACATGCGCGAATTTTCGCATTTAAAATAAATATTGAATTTTTTAAATTTAAATTTTAAATTTTAGAATTTTTATTTAAATATATATATATATATTAATTTTTTTGGTTTAATATTGGTGAACTTTTAGCCAACAGCATCATTATTTACGGTGAATTTTTTTCAGTTCTATATGTGGGTTGATTTTGGTGTCGTCCTTAAACGGAAACATGCAAATTATGACTTTTAACAATCCATTACGCAAAAACTATGTGCGGTAAAAATATTTCATAAGAGCACATTTTAGTCACATCTTCTGTCTAAAATAAGGGAAAAACTCTCTGGTACAAATATTAAATAAAACACGGTAATGAAAATTTCTGTGAACCGTGCCCGTAATGGTCTTGGAAATCTTGGCCATTGCCAATTTTTATCTCCTCATAAACATCAGGTACTTCCACGACTTGAAAATAATACTTCGCTCTAAAAATATACAGTATCTCCGTAAAGTCATAGTGCACAGCTGATCCGCTACTCTGCGCATTTCGTGGTGTTGCCTCATCAACTGTCTGCGCACGCGCATGCACATCATTCTACATAAACTTAGAGAGTTTTCCTTTTATCTGGTGCAGATTTCACGTTTTTATGTCCTTTTATTGCTTTCCTGTGACAGATCAAAATTACACCATCTGGTTAAAAGTGCGCTATTTCTTTAAGGACATCCTGTACATTTATCTGATCAGGCATATCACACAAGAATGCAGGTTTGAAGCATAGCCTATGTCGGTGACCCTAGTGATTTCCTGTGTGCTACACCTACATTCAATACGTAGCAATCCGTTTGTGAAAACACTATGCCTCGTTATTTACAAATTAGTATTTTACGTTTTATATGCTTACACCTCTTTATGACTGGTCCGTTTATGTAAATGCTTTCTACGAATTATGATAAATAAGTAAATGGACCGAAACTCTGTTATGTTGATACTTAGTAAGCGCTTGCATTGTCGGTACAGTGGTTAAAGAACCCCTAGTAATTTAATGACCATATTGGGAATGTAAAGACCAATCAGTAATATAGGCAAGACATTCGTCGTTTTAGATTTTATTTATATGTGTTTTAGTTTATTTACTCTTCCTGCTTGCGTGTGCACTTGTAGGAAACATTTAACAGAAAACGTGTTTGTTTTTACACAAACTGGGAATATTTTAATTTAGGAGTTTGTGGTCTCTATTTCGGCTGATCGTAGCGTGGGATGTGTTTCTTCTTATTTTTTCTGTCTAGTTTGTTTAGAAAATACTGAAGCTGCTTCTGTAACTTTCCTTCGTGTATTTTCTTCTTCCATGCTTTAAAGTTGCTTTTTTCACACGTCGCATTTGAACAATTGAAAACAAAAAGATATAACTTATTTACCCTGTTAGTTGTGTGCTCTTACGCCAGCACTTTTGTGGGCGTAAGTTGTTCACGGTTATCTGGTCTTGTCGAAACTCCTGCTTAGAATCTTATGCTCATATTATATGGATCGTTTTACCGTAAGTCTAATTCTGTGGATGTATTCGCTTTATTCATACACCTTGCAGTAGAAAAGTGGAATTTTCAGGCAACATACATTTGCTGCTGGTACACAAATTTGGACTCCAATGTGATAAATCATGAAACATGAATTTAAGTGACCTAGTCATTGTATATACTTGCAATGCAGAGTCAAGACGTGAACGATTTTTTTAATTCACTACCAACTTGTAGTATTTAGCCCTACGAGTCTGTATGCCACGTATGCTTAAGCGCGTATGCATCTGTGAAGGAAGTTCATTTATTAATTTTTTTAGTTATTCATTAAAAAATGTGTTCTTTTTTTTTTTTTTTTTTGGAATGAGCATATTCGGGGTATCAATAATCTGCAGTCCATAGCTTTTGTGTGATAGCCGTAACACGTACAAAAATGAACAGGTGTTAAAAGTCTTCGGCTGGTACATTGCCAGTGCTGTAGCGTGTCACGCGGATACTTTTGTTTTTACCGCTTAATTTATTCATATTGCGTTTACGAAAAGACCTCACACTTGAAACCACGCTTCCACAATTTTAAATTTCAGCACACTTGTTAGAAACATGATTTCCGGGCCTCTCAAAATGTCTAAAAACGGTTTTTTTAGACTGCTGTAGCTCCGAAAATATCACCTCAATTTGTTACGCGCAAAACGAGATTGGCCTTTACTTCATACTATCCAAAAATAAAATTTCAGGGTCAACCTTTAAAGTCCCATAGATAATATACTGCAAGGAAAATCTTGCACACTATATTTGGCGCGGTGGAGAGGCGGCATGCTTCTCTTATCGTTCCGCCGTTCCCACGCGTGAAACTTCGAAATATGAAACCGTCACACACTTCTCTTACAGTTACATTGCCGTAATTTTTAATGTCCCCTTATTTGTTTCAAGTCTTTGTGGTATCTGCAGTCAGTTTGCTTGCTATAGATGAACTCTTACCTCTACTTGAAACTGTTTAGCTTCTTCTTCGTTCTGAAGTTATTTAAATTGTATCCCAATGCCACATAGAAACTTGCTTACTGTCTAAATGTCACGAAGCGAAAAACACCCGTTTATAATTACTCGAACTGAGTGTGCATCCTGTAGCGAGATAGCTAACACTGAGACAGAACAGTTGATACAAGACTAGTATCTTCCTCAGATTTGATTGTTTACTTCACGTCAGTAGGCATCTTCATAGTTTTCTATCCCTGTCAGTGAGCGTATGTCAGTACTGCATGCTCGCTACATTCAACAACATTGCATCACAATGTCAACAACAATGTCTCTGACGCGAGGAAAACGCAAACAAGCTACAAAGTTACTCTGATGAAGACATCAGACTGGAACACAGCATCCTGTGTACCAATTTTAATGCTTTCCCCGACTATTGTGACCCTAAGTGTATCAAATGTCCTGTATCAGTGCAATCTATCTCGCTACAGGATGTTTTAAACTTCATTCAATTATATCCTGTACACACACACACACACACACACACACACACATATATATATATATATATATATATATATATATATATATATATATATATATATATATATATAAACACACATCTGTACACGTGTGTGTATATAATTAGCCAGGCTGTAAATTTTTAATACGAAAATCAAGACCTTTTATTTTGTGGTTACCACGAAATTATTTTGTTGACACCAGTAAAATATTGTGGACACCACAATATTATTTTGTGGTTACTACAAAATAATTTTGCAGAGTAGACTTTCTATAAAATTTATCTTTCAGTGTGTTTATGAAGTATTGTTGCAAAGTACTTGAAGACTTTTGCTATTGCAGTCTTCTCTGTATCTAGTGTATAATATTCGTGGACTTAGGATAAGTTAAAATATTTTTTGTAAAATAGGAGAATGAAGTCAGTAAATATAGTACTCTTAAATATGCAAGTGTATTTTCTCGGTAATATTTTGACGACGTATTTTGCTGACAAATTTATTACGTTGCCATTACAAACCCCATGTTGAATTATAAGTAGGCCTATGGTGAAAATATCTTCTAACTGTAGTCATCTGATATATTTGCAACGCTAATGCTGGCTATATTTTCCTTCGAAGTGTGTTACATGCATCATTAGCACATGCCAGGGCTTTTGGAAGGGATTCAGCTTTGTTAATTAATATGCATTATTAGCGTTCAGATAAATTTTCCAAATTGCTACATATTTGCTCCTCTAATTGTTTCGGTGTTTTCTGCACAGGATTACAACTCCGAGCCGATGTTATTTTTTTATTCAAAGTACAAGTCCGAAATTCCTCATCTGCCATAAATTACTGGCTCCGTCCCTCCCCGGAAAACTTTGCCAGTGGTTTCTGACCTCCGACCTCCCTCGGCTCGCTACGGACCCCTACCCCCTCCCTTCGAAATAACCTCCACCCCCTTCACCCCTTAAATTCCTGATCCGCGTGCCAAAATATTTGCGTCTAATTCGTCATTTCCGGGTCGGCCGTTTATTACTGTCTGCCTCCGCCCTTCGCACTTAACTCTTGCAGGCAAGTTAGCGGCGCTGTAATGCGCAGGGCGCCAGGAATCCTATGCCCTGTGCGCACTCAACGCCGAGAATGTTCACTGTGAAACATGGCGCCGACCACGAGGCTTCGATGTGCGCCGTTCAGATTCTACAATCCTACACACTATATCATAAACAGTGAATATTCACTAATATTCCTGCGGTTTTCGCAGATTCTGGTTGTAGCAGTTTTAACGAATTGCGTCAATTAAAAATCACTGGAAATCAGTATTCACTAATCCCGATTTATAGTGCTAACATTCCAAAAGCGAATCAGCAACTATTCACTGGTTTTCCAGTGATCACTTATTCAATTAGATTAAACTTAGCCATCTATAACTTGACAAAATCACTTGCAAATCAGCGAATATTCACTTATTCCGATATAGAGTGAATTTCTTCTTATTTGTTATTATTATTTTTTAGTTAACACTCTAGCTTAGTTTCCGTATGGCACTGCAAAAGTGTAAGAACATTTTATTCATGTATAGGTCATTGTTTTATATCTCAAATGTCTGTGAGTTGAAGTCGGACGTCGTAGGTCCTTTTTGTTTTCATAATTTACAGTTTCTGTTGTTCGACGTAGAACAGTTTACTAGTCAACTTGTGGAACTCAGCAACACTCCCGACATGTTAGTAAATAAATAAATAAATAAATATGTAGGTCCGGAAAAGTAATATTAATGTCAGGCCATATAGTCAGAATTAGCTGTACGTGTATTAAAGTCTTTAAACTCACGCTAGTAATATTGGCTAGATTAAAAAAGTTATTGTTTTTATGTATGACATTTAAATACCTGAAACAGGTAGATTTTTTTTAACTATTACAAGCTTAGACATCTATTGTTTAATACAAGTGGTCTTCTGTACTGAATACGGCCAGTGTTCATTTTTGTTTACGGTTAGTGTTCACCTGATGTAACATTGGTAGATTTAGTGTTCTCACTTTTGTAATTAATATATTTTTGTGCTTGTAATTATTCAAGAGTAAATTTAATGTGAGGTTGTTTGTGTATAGTAGGCAAATGCCTACATTTCGTCATTATAATAGACATGAAATAAATAATTATATAACTCTGGTGTGCCTCGCAACACTGCTTTCGTTGTGACCCTAGACACGGGGCAGTGAGGCCATAGACAAGCGGGCACGGGTCCAGAAATATCAACAGACACAACGTAGCCTCCACATTTTACGACGTAAATCCCGGACTTTGGGCAGTAACTTTCATCGTGTGGACACGTATAACTGTTTATCCCAGCGGCGGAGCAGCTCGTGACTCAGAACGGACAGCGGCAGGCAAGCTCCGAAGTTGCGGGCGCACGGGGTGTGGCGGTGGTTGTGGAGCTGACCAATCACGGGCCGGTCGGACTGGGCCTCGAGTTTTGGCACGCAACGCCGCATCTCCCCTTATAAATGATGGCTCCGTATGAAAGGATGATGTGGGGGTTGGAGCGCGGTTTGGTCAAGTGTGGGCACGGCTGGTTCCGGGAAGGGGGAGGTGGGTAGGGTGGTGGTATGGTGGTGGTGGCAGGTCTATGGGAAAGGGGGAAGGTGCTGAGAGTATAACGCGTACAGCCCTGCTCCGGTTTGGGGAATAAAAAAAATGGAAGAAGAGGATAGGAGAAGTTAAGGTTCATCCTCGCAGTAGGAATCATGAAACTCTTACTTTTTATGAACCAGACAGCGGTCAATGAGGCGGGAAAGATACCGTTATCACGAAAACGCCCCGAAAACCCCGAGGGAAAAAACTCGTCCTGGTGATATGCTGGATTAGGGGAAGGGGGACAGGCTGGCACGTTTCATAAAATACACCCCCGTTCCCCTTCCCAAAACTCCAAAAAACTTTTTTTTTTGCAGAGCTTTCAGCGTGGAAGAGAAACAACACGCGGCAGTTTGCCAGCTATCGGGACAAGTTTTCACCCGTTTTCGGGCCAGAACTGTCGGGGAACAAAGTAAGCTTCTCGAAACGCACGACTTTTAACAGTTACGTAGCGTAACGAAATGTGTCGTCCTGAAACAATAAAGACTGTCTCGAGCTTGTGTTCTGTCTGCAGTCACGACTAGGCGTTCTGCGGATCCGTATAGAGCATGTTTAGAACATACCGACGTCGTGTCGAAAAATAGATTCGTACTATAACGTGCCAAAACGTGGCCTTCGTTGCAGACATCGCGGGTTCGAATCCAAGTTATACCGTTGATGCGTGTACCATTGTCAGGTGTAATTTTAGGTCTATGGTGCATTTCTTTACATTCTTAGCACAAGGAGCCAGCTAATTTCTTTGAATTTTTTTATTAGAAAACGCGAACTATATGAGTTTACTTCCTATAATACATTTAAAATATTTATTTCCAAGCCTAATATGTTAACCATAGCTCATTCCCAGCAATATAAACACTATAAATTCCCTAAATACTTAAGAATCCGAGTTCTTGACTTCTGGAAATCTAATGGTATCCTATTTATTAGAACACAACACAAAAAATTTAAGGTCCTTATTATTTTAGCTAGTGGGCTATATTTTATACTTTGTAGGACAACGTAATAATATTTTACAAATACTTAGCCTATTCAACATTTCGAAAAAATAATTCTTTGAGAAATAATTGGTAGTACAGGCTGACACAATTTTCAAAGGCAACTTGGTCTGTTTCTGACCCATGAGTTAATCAAAAAAGTATGGAAATATTATTATTTTTTGTATTTTGTTAAAATGTTACACCTTGACAACAGCATTTCCTCGTGAACTACTCCAAAATAAAACTTATGGCAATTCAACTGTTGATGAGGGCGAAGGAAGTACGAGTAGTAAATGCTTTGCTTGGAGACAACCGGAAGTAGGCCGTGAGTTACGAGCTGCGACGTTTTCAACGACGGGTCGAGTTTAGAGGGTGGTGACCTGCGGGTCAGACCGATCACCTCTGCCCTGGAGGAGAGGGTTGATGTGGAGGGAGTTGCCCGGGGGAAGAGTCTTCGCTGGCCTCGCCGACGTCTTGCAGTATGTCGACGAGAGTATAATAAACATTCACTCACGACAGCGAGCCGCGCGCTGAAGTATAATTATACACCTATCTTCCCCTCCGACCACCTGGACACTTGCGAACCCCTCTCCCCCTCCCCCTCCTACTTTTCACTACCCACCACCCTGACCATGGCCCCACCTAGAGCAGCCTGTGATTTACAACAGCGCGCGATCGCTGTGATGCATCGTCGTGTTTGTCGCCGAGATGTTAAGGGGCTCAGACCTGGGGTTGTCAGAAGGACCCCCCCCCCCAGGGCTTTTCATCCAACAACCCAGTAGTATCCTCTGATTGATGTGCCACAGGTGTACGGGGCAAACATCGCCAAGTGGAATGACGTTAAGTGCGCGAAATAGACTTTCTCTCCCCTACCTCAATGCCCTATCAAAATTACATTGTTAATCAGCAGAGTCCACACACTGTTAACAATTTATATTGCACTGTTATAGGAAAATTTTAAACAATTAGAAAAAGTATTTACTTGTGTAAAATTAGCAATAAAACTATCGGGAATATAATGATTTAGCAATACAGCACGAGTTCGGTGATATGAGATGAAATTTTGGTTGTGCCAAATTATCGTGAATAATAGAATGTTATAATCGCCTCTCGCCAAAATGACTGGTAGATGTAATTTAGAAAATCCTGTAAATAAAATCTATGGTATAAGTACAGTGCATAATATTAATTTCTGAAAATAATATGATACAAAAAACTGACCGATCAACCGCTGTACAAATTACGTACACAAAATAATACAGTACAAGCATGCTAGATCATCACGCTTACCAAATTATCAAGTTGCGGATTATCGGACACCAATTGTAAATTTTTGGTAACCAGGTTTCAAAAATAATTGCAAAAGTATTAATAATTTCCTGGGACAATCAGTTTATTTAATATTAAAATGTGTTTTCAAGACAACGGTTTCAAGTTTAGCGGAAGGTTACAATATGACAGCCTAATGTGAATTAAAATATTTTGAACCGCACAAAATATTTACGGCGTTATTCCTGTGACGACAAATTATAAATGAATGTTTCGGCAATACGCTTGCAAAAGGACAGACATATTTTATAAATTGCTGACTGCTGTGTTCTTCCAAGAGAATGTATAATTCCACAGTGAGAAGGCTAAAGCTGAAGCAAACGACTTAAGCGTGAGTGAAGAGGTTTTGGTCAGCGCTTAACATCAAGGTCTTTAGCGCTGGTGAGAGGGGTGACATGAGGTGAGTATGGAGAGCGCCGGCATGATAAGGGCTGCGGGGAAACGGGATATCCCCGAGAAAACCCGCGACCAGTGGCATCGTCCGGGACGATTCTCACTCGCGAAAATCCGGGGACCGAGTCCGCCGGGAATCAAATCCGGTTCGTCTTGGTGGGGTGTTTATGGTCTGACCAATCGGCCGTCATCGGCCCCTTAACAACTTAGAAGATTTACGGTCAGTGTTACTTCTCAGCTGTCGTTTTTAATAAACGACCAAGCGCAGAGGATTAGCGATGATTGGTGCAATGTTGTAATCAGTTCACGGTGTTTTGATTATTGTGAATATTTACATGTTTAAAACACGTTTCTTCATTGACTAAAGTACGTAGGCCCCTACATGTGTCTCACAGGATTAGCAGTAGAATTAAGGTGTTGCTTGTCGAGAATTTTTTTTCTCTCTCGATTAGCATATTAACCTTACGGCCTGGTATCGTCCACTCACACTTAATGAATATCATTTTACTATACTGGCACTTCAGGAGGATTCATACGTACTACTTCCCCACCAGCAGCCTCAAACCGCAACTACTTGACCTAAATCAAAATTATTACTAATGTTAGGTCAGCTTATTTGGAATCATACAACCCTGTTCGTCATTTGAAAAACATATTTCTTAATTTGCGCGCCATTCATATTTTTGTTTAACATCCTTGTAGTGTGAGTGACGATCGAGCGTTTTGTACGTAGAAACCTAGAACTATAAGTAAAAAAAAAAAAAAAATAAAAAAAAAAAAAAAAACAATGTGTGTATATGTTATGATATGAATGAAAAAAATATATGTAAAAACAAAATAGAGGAAGCTGTTATGACAACGTTAAAAAAATAATTAAACGATGGTCAAAAAAATTACAATTTAATATTTAACCACTCACAATTTCTGTTCATGATTATTAAACAAAAATGTTCTTTCTCACAAATAATTTCAATAAAATTACATGTCATGTAGTATTAAAAAGAATAGGAAATATAGTCTAAGCGCCTTATATTGAATTATGTAACAAGTTATTTATGAATAGTATTTTAGATAGTCTAATCAAAATAAAACTCCTTGTTTTTACACGATGACTAATTTTCTGAACATTTTTGAATAGTTAAATGTGCTGTAGGTGTTTTATGTAATTATTCTCACAAAAATGTACAACTATAAATTATTTGCAGGCTCAAATTTGTATTATAACAGAAGGTAATTCAAAAGATTACAGCCTCATTTCTCTAGTTTTGCAGAGGATTTTTCTTCTCCATATGTCATAGATTTCCTGGTATTGATGAGTTACGGTTCCCGCCTGCTGTGAATTATATGACTCAAGCTCACGTAAAGAATATATACGTATGGCGTGTATTGCCACCACCACAAGCAATGATAGGGAAAGTGATGACAATTTTTTTGGCGTGATGTGTATGTAGGCCGCAGGTTCGCTTGGCTATAACTCGCTCATCCCAATCATCTGTCCTGCTGACAATGGCGGCTTGCTGCTGTACCCAGTATCCAGTGTCACAGGCCGTCCCCTCTGCTTTGTGCGACATCCCCCTTCACCGCTTCGTTCCAACCCCCTCCAACCCCACACACCACTGCAGCCCTTATTGTGTCGCTCCCGCCGGCCCCTGCGGGGTAGGCCGGCCCGGCTGACATTTCCTTCCAAAGAGCATGGTGGCATTTTGGAGCGCACCACCCCCCTTCTCACGACCACGCCCGGCGGCTATCTCCCTGGAGACGGGGGGCGGCGAATTAATTAAACTACTGGCCGCATCGCTGCGCCACTGAGGGCCTCGCTTGCGTGTACGTGCGGCTGTCCCCTGGTCCCGCGAGCGGGAGATCGTTGACGCGAAGCCATAACTGGCGTCAGTCGAGGCCGGTGGAATATACCTTCAAACCAGCAAAACAGTTGAACGACAACGTACATTAAGGTTGAGTCTACTACAGGTTAGAAAGATAAAGTGTTTTCTTATAGGAGAGTTTAGCACAGGGAACATTGGAAACGACAGAAATCATTTAACTTAATTTTAAACTGAAAGTAAACCTATTTAATGTTTTAAATTACCAAATTTATGAAACTTAAAAATCAGGAAAGGTCTGCGATTGGTCATGTTTGCACCCGTTACCGATACCAGCGCTCAAGCAGCAGAAATTTTTCCTGTGCTAAATTTTTATCATTGATTTTTATAACCTGTAGTAGAATTAACCTTACTCATATATACGTCGTTGTTTTCAAACAACTGTATTTAAAAGTGATGATGGAATCATATTAACGCGACAGACACGACGTGCGATGACTGCGATGCGACACTAACAATTCTCTTTATTATGAACACCAGTTCATTTGCTGCTCGAAGAACACTAAAAAATAAATTAAATATGAATCGTTCCTTGCCACTACCTACTAAGACAGCGATTATACAGTAGTTCAAATTTTTTTCGTTTATTTGTATTGTATTTTATACACCTATTTGCATTCCAATGTGTAAATATACAGTTACAATTAGGACTACACGTTTTCTTTAAAAAAAATATGATTTGCTTATAATAACGATCAGAAATCTCCCGTAAAGTTAATAAACGCAATTTACTGCCATCACACTAACGTTTATCATCATTTGGGCACAAAAGTAAATTCCGATTTTCAGCTGCGAATGAATAAAATGGAAATGCTTTCTATTCGTAATTCGTGTTCCGTCCGCGATTTTTGTCGCGCCGACGTCACAGAAGCTTCTACGCTGATTGGCTGACAGGTTATTTTATTCATGCCACGCACTTTGCTTCACGTCTTTCGCTCTATTGTGGTTACAGCATAGCAAAGCGAAATGTTTTGCGTCCGTCTGAGATTTTAATTCGGGAATGCCGATGAAAGGTGAAACAAAACACACTAAAATATTCAAAGATATATTAAACACGGCTTTCATGGAATTTTGCATCAGAGGTCGAGGTCCGGATGGTTTCAGTTAAACTAAGGTAAATTCTACTACAGATTAGAAAGATCAATGTTAATAGTTTGGCATAGGGGAAATTTCTGCCGTTTGAGCGCTGGTATCGGTAGTGCACCAAACTGGCCAATCACAGAGCTTTCCTGAATTTTAAGATACATTAAGTTGAAAATTTAAAACGTGAAATCGGTTTCTTTTCACTTTAAAATTAAATTGCTTCTACAATTTCCAAGTTTATTTAAATATCACTTTACTAGTTTTTCGTATTTATCTGGTACATTATGGATTGAAGCGAAACTAGTGGCAGAAATTTTCCCTGTGCCAAACTCCCCCATTAGAAAACGTATTTTCTTTCTAACCTGTATTAGAATTAACCTTAGTTAAATTGATCTACAGAGGTTGGTTGCCACCTAAAAAGTTTGTAACACCAAAAATTTAATTTCAGGAAATAGTTGAGTTAAAAAATATGTGTTAACTTTGGTATGTTATTGAATATAGTGCAAAAATATGAATTTGTGATGTATAAAACTCATTCTGGATAAGTCCATAACATTATTGTTTATTTATGGGTATTTATGATCTATCATGTGCAAAATTTAGACCAATCACTTTACTTGCTCATGGAAAGATCTCTGACAACTGTAGAAAAAAACATGAGACCCAAGTGATTTTCTACTTCAGAACTAAACTGACAACTATAGAGCGATAAATTGAATATATTACAAAATCAGCGCAAAATAAATACGTTGACTTCTTTCATATATAATCGTTACGATTTCGTTACCATACTTAAAAGGAAAAACTTAAACTTAAGTTATAAGCTGTGCATAAACAATTCTTACAGTAATTATATATGCTATTTCTTTACCTATTTCATTGACTGTACGGATCCTGGAGTAATTCGTACTTTACCCCCTGAAGTGTTCATGTATTGCTCGGGTAATAATAGCCAGGTGATGTTTGGCCTGGTAGGGTTGACCCCAATTTTTCACAAAATTATTTGATGTAATTACTGCATGCTTTAAGCATACATTTTCTTTACAAAATGTTACTTTGCAGTGGTTCAGAAAGCAATTTTTTTTATGTGTAGGGTTTGCGTAGTCGTCCTTTGATTTCGTTTTTGTGAGACTGTTTACAAAAGCCCGGCATTTTTCTCTTTCCTTCGCGAATGTGGACAGTGTAGTGGAGGAAGCGATAAGGGATGGAGAAGACTGCTGGGGCGACAGTAAACAATGCCCCGAGCGGCAGCTACACATTCTTCACACGCCGTGATGTAGAGGGGGTCACCCACCCCCCTCCGCTTAATGCCTGTCGATCCGTTACACGTCTTCTGCGTCAGGGGTCCGAAAATATTCCGTGAGGACCTCGCTGCCGCCCTTCTGCGGCACCCGAGCAGTTTGAAAACCTGACAAGACCCCCCTCCCCCCTTAGCCCAACTGCCGGCGCTACCCCCTCCTCAATTTCTCTTTGTCAGGGGACCAATGGAAGCTAATCACATCGCTTTTTCTTCCTGACGAGCAAGTCGCCTGGGGGGGTAAGATGGTTGCCGTCGACTGGCACCGAGCCCTTTCTGTTTCCTTCATCCTGCAGGAACAATCGGCCTTTCCAGGCGCTGCGAACACGCAGTTACAACGGCAAAGTAAACAGCCCGTTATGCTCTTTGTGAGTCAAATTTATTATTCCAAGGCTAAACATCATGCCTGACTGAAGTATTTGGCGGCTTTCTGTTAGCTAACACATGTGAGAATCGCTTCATCAGGAAATGTAAACTGCCAGACGTGATCTCTGTGACTTTGTTATACGCGATTCGGGATAAAGTGAACACCCAAACAAGCCCTGCTTAAGTTCTATTATCAGCCAACTCGTATATATTTCCGTGCGTAACGGCTAACGACGGGAAATGTCTAACCTCTCTGGACAGGGCACTTAATATTTGCGCGTGTAAGATAGATAAATTATGCGTTCGGTAGGAACCTATACAGTTTAATAACAAAATATTTATTAACTATATAAAATACGAGTATATCGATTTCAGTTTATTATGTTTCAGTTTTGGTGTATTTAAATAGAAAATACATGGAACTAGATTGCGTGATTTCGCTGCCAACAATTCAAGCTATATTTATATATATAAACTACTATCTGACCCGACAGACGTTGTCCTGTCTTAACGATGACTATTGAAATCGAATTATTATAATTAATGTCGATAAATAAATCTCAAGGACAGTCGCTAAGGGTTTGTTTTCTTTTTTGTTTGTTTGCTTGAAAATCCATGTTTTTCACATGGCCAGTTATATGTCGCCTGTTCCCGTGTCGGAATACCAACAAAACTATTTATATACTAGGAATATTGTATATCATAAAGCATTAGAATAATAAACACACTTTTTTTTATTAATTATAACAATTCTATTTTAATAGTCATCGTTAAGACAGGAAGCATGTAGACAAAATTATGGAAAACAATGTTCGTATTTGTTTAGCATTTGATGAAGTTATAGAATCTTCAAGGCGTAATCGCTCTGAACTAACCGTGATGTACACTAAGAAATTCAGTTTTCTTTATTTATTTTTTATCAATAAAATAACTTCGATCGAAGCATTTGTATTAAACGATATTGTTTTTTTTTTACATCCTCTTTGTCAAATGTTTATACTGTCCAAAGCGCTAAGGTTAAATTAGAAATAATATTATATGGTTGTTAAGTATTCTTAATTTTTTTCCGCGCAATTTTTAAAATTTTTTTTTAATAAGAACCTTCTCCTGACAATAACAAACACAACAAAAAAAAAAGTGAAATCGGTCCAGCCGTTCACGTATGATGGCGTGACCAAGGGAGATAGTGATTAATTTTTATATATAAACTATAGTTAATGTTGAATTACTCGTATATACAGTGACGGCTAGCGTTGTGTTTCAAAGGTTAAAATTTTAGTGCTTACTTTATCCGGATCGACATATACAAAACAAATATTTTACCTTTTAAAATTATTGGAAAAGAAGGTATGTGATTTATGAAGTATAACGAAATTTGGAACATATTGCCCTATGAATGGTTCTGTGGTAACTAAATAAATTATATGTTTAACTTCTACTTTGAACAAGCTGAATCTTTGCGACTTAAAAAAATATTCTGTTTTCATCGATGTGTTACAGTTCACACATTCATGGAGGACTATGGTATCATTGTACAGTACGGCTTCCTATAATTTGTGTAAACTGTTTAATTTCAAATTTAGTGCGTTACTTAATTTTGCGAAATTTCTGCTCAATTATTAAGGAAAGGTTTGTAGTTAAATCATATTAGTCAATTCCAATGAATTTTTGATAGCTCTTTCAAAGCAAGTTGTGGAAGTCAGTGCAACTCTCACAATGGCGTCATAGTTTCAGTAACAGACAAATACCAACAACACACTCACACACGTATATCTTGGTTGCTTTGTAGATACATTTTTTGCAATCACTGAAAAATAATTTGTGGGAAGTGTTCCCTGACGAAATTATTTTGTAGTGAACACAAAATAATTTGTTGGTGACCAAAATATTTTAGTTGTGAATAACAAGAAAATATTTTGTATAGCTGCCACAAGATAGTTTTTTTTTTTGCGTGACGCCATCCTCGGAAATCTTTCTTTAAAAAACATGTCAGCTGTTTGTGTCTTTTTCGGTAAGATGTTTTTTTTTTTTTCAATATAGCATAACCACTTTATTAATAAATTTGTGAGATGAACAAAGTACAGCTTAGTTTGAGGAATGTACCAGACACGGTATTGTTGTTTTAGTGTAGTCAGCTACGATCATGGCATGATAACATGAGTTCAGCATAATGATCACAAGGCTAATATGGTTGGGGAACAGCCCCAATTATACACCCGAAAGTATACAGGTACTATCACTATCAACCCCTTTGGTTTCCTACCCCTAATTGCAACCGAGGGGGGGGGGGGTGATTATAGACTTGAAGCGCAGAGATCGCCAGGTGTAAGACCACGGGGTAACTTCTTCGCAAGCCACGTTCTTAGATTATCCTTTTAATTATAGATTTTATCAAAGAGTTCAGGCCTTCTTGACCGTGTGATTATCCTGCAACGATATACATTATCGCTGCTAATAAATAAACCTAGCCTGTAATTTTTTTTACGGCTGGTGTTTGTTATTCTCCCTCGTATCAGTAACGACTACAAGTTCGCAATATGTCTCGACCTTCCCTGATCCGGCAGTCCTAAATCTGAAGTCGTGGAAAAAGTGTTTAACTTTTCTCATTCCATCAACCAGGAAGTGGCCACGCCAATAGAAATGCGTATGGCTAAGGTTAATTCTACTGCAGGTTAAGCCCAGTTTACACCGAAGAAAGAACAGTAACAATATTAATAACAAGTTGTTAGTTACAGCATGTTATCAACAAATTCTAAGCTATTGTACACTATTTTATAGCAACGTTGATAGCAAATGTGTTATTTGAAAACAGCAATGTCACAAACAAAATTGTAAGAGTGATGTACGGAAGTTAATAACAATGTTGATGACAAAAATGCCTTCAACATTGTTGCTAACAATGCCAGTACCATCAACCTTTGATCTAGACCGCTTTAGAATGGGTTGGGAAAATAATGTTATCAACAGTGTTGGTGACATTAACATTATTAACGTGTTTCTAAAATTCATAACTTTTGCTGCTAGTAAATGTTTTCAACAAAATATTAGTAACAAATGTTACTAACATTTTTTTTTTATAAATATTAAGAAAGTAAATTACAGATTGTTGGCAACAATGTTGATAACGTGATGTTGTCAACAATTTTCAAGCATTTTTACAACATTGTTAATAACTTTGTTGAAAACACATGTTATTAGCAATGTTATCGTTAGTTTAAACTAGGCTTTAGGAATATCAATTTTATTACTTTTGCAAGGGAAAAATTCTGCCGCAAGTTGCCCTGCTATCAGGGCTACGAACATGGCCGAAATTGGTACCGAGGATTCACGAATTAACCTTACCTAGGCAGAATAGTGAAAAGTACACAGTAAAAAAATTGTACTTTTACAAAAAGGTTTTTTGGAAACCTGTTTCCAAAAAAGGTTTTTGTAACACTACAATTTTTTTTGTAATATTTATAAAAAACACGTACTTTTACAAATTTCTTTGTATGTTTACAAACATTTCTGTAAATCTACAAACAAATTTTGTATATTTACTGCTAATATTTGGTTAACTTTACAACAATAAGTAGAATTACAAAAAAAATTTTTAAAAACTAGTTTCGAAAAATTTTTTTTTGTAAAATTACGAAATGTTTTGTAAAATTTGTGGTCTTCAATTATTATTTTGTTTCAAGTAAAAAAATTTACTCATTGCCATTTTTTTAAACTAGTTCCTAAAGGTGTTCACAATATTTATAACCACTTTAAAAGGTTTCGGACATCTCACATTTATTACCTGTCTGATAATGTTCTGATATTAGTTTACAAGATTTTCCTTGTAAATGTACAAATTTTTTTTTGTTGTGTAGGTGAAGCCTGCTTCCTCCCCTCCCAGTCACATTCGTGAATCCTCGCTACCGATCTCGGCAAAGTTCGTAGCCCACTTGCCGACACAAGCGAAACTGGCGGCAGAATATCAAACCTTGCCAAACTCGTCCATAAGATATTCGTTTATCTTCGTAACCTGTAGTAAAGTTAACCTTAGTATGGGAGATACTTGAATCCGCAATTTTGGTTATCATATCATAGCGACCTCCTGCGGAATGTTATGTGATAAGTTCGTAATTAAGCCCCCGTTTCAAACACATAAGTAGTTAACCAATGCTATCAGTTACATAGCTCATTTGCATTAACATCTGAGGACCTGAAAAATTCGCTGGAATTCCATTAACTGTAAGTTCGTGTCCCTTTCACAATTGGTCTTTGACTTATTTGACACCTCGTGTAAGTCACTGAGCCAGTTATAAACATTTAAAAATGCAAGCCCATATCACTGTGTCAGCGAGCAGCTAATGAACAGATACTATGTACTTGAGCGCACATATATATTCTTGGAGGCTAGCCTGCAGGTCAGTGAATCCGTGAATTTTTCCGGTCTCTGCTTAAAAGTGATTAAACACAAATTTTAATAAGCTCAAAAATGCCTCAGCACTTTAACGTTACATCCTAAAAAATCGGTTTCAAGTACGTCACAAGATAAGTCTCCTGACTATTCTTACCGCCATGCCGTCAACGTTGACTTTTTGGCTACATCGTAAACTGATCTCGTTTTGAATAAAGAGCTACGTGCTGGGTATAGGTGTCTGAATTCAACTTTGATAATCGAACAAATCTAAAGTTAATTAATATGTTGGAAAATAAGACTCTGATAGCAAACACTTAAATTTCTGTTTCCTAAACTGGGATAACGATGCAACTGGCTGCCAGTTTGTATTTTTATTCGCAGCGTCTTTTTTGAGAAGTTGCGTATTGAATTATTAGCTTGTCAAATTCTAAACTCAAGGCTGACTAATTTTAATCTATCTGTTTTGATATTTCCTTACATACTAGTCTTGCAGCCAGTGAGAGTTTAATTCTACAAGGTTACTAGTTCGGTATCAGGACTTTATCGGAGTTGTTTTGTTTAAATGTGTTCCAGGAACACTAAAAATGTAAAATTAACAGAAATAATTCCTTAAGGGCACCGCCTACCTGAAGCGCTAAAACTTCATATAGAAGCGTTTTTGCGATGTAACTTCGAGTAGTGGCCATTTTACTGGTGTAAAATCTGTATAAAAGTACACTGCAACAGTTGCTTCGTCTGTGTTTCAGCCTATATTAACAAGCAGCACGAAATAGACGACTCCGTTTCTGGCAAATTTAGTTTCGTCGGTAATTAATGGAGACCTGGAAATTTTGCAAATTCATATTAGAAAAATGATCTGATTTCGAACACATGCCTGTGTGAGTTAGTTTCGTGGTTTGGTCAGTATACGAGTTGAATTCAATAAACAGTTAAAAGAGGACAGACTTACCCAAGACTTAAAACTGTACAGTTTCCAAGTCCGGACAACAAATATTTAAACAGCAAAGTTTTCGGATTTCCATGCATTAAGAAAATTTATTTACTACAGATAGCATTGAAGGCTAGTCATGTTTGCCACCATCAGACACGATAGAAGAGTGAAACCAAGCGAGATACGGCATACAAGAACTCACCTCACAGTCTTAAAACTTTGCCATCATTGTACAAGAATTTTTGGCGATATTAAGTCCGGAATTTTACAATAATATAGTTCGTCAAAATTTAGACAGTTCAAATGATAACTCATATTAAGTTTTTTTTTTTCATTAACTAAAGCGTATACAACACAAAATAACAATTTCCATTTCTAGGAAAGCAGAGCAAAACGAAACGAATTATTTTAATAAAATCAAGGTGCGGTAAACGAGGTAAATTCAGTTTCCGATCCTCTAATTTTGGTCATAGTCTATGCCGAAAAACAGTTACCGTTGGAAAATATTTTATTGACTATATTGCATATTTAAGGTGGCTAAATGTATGTAATTTTCACCATGGGGTAGTTTCCTTCCTCGTAACCATAAAAAAGTGAATTTGTCGACTAACCGTAAAGAAGACACACCATACAGGAACATTAAGAAATTAAATGTAATAAACTGTAGGCCAACTAGACGCTATTAAAACTCTCCTTCGAGTTTTGTTATTATTTGAAATTTGTGTTACATGAACATCTGCAATTTCGAAATTAATCTCGAAGAAGATCTTTAATTAGTTTTGGCATCAGCTTTTCCGCATCGCCTACCTACGACTGCGGAAGTGGGAACACCAGTTGACGTCACTAGTAATTGTGGTTCTGAGTGACGTCACCACGTCCTGGGCGTGGCAAGAGGGACATGCGGTGAACGTGTCAGCCACAGTTCTTGATGGCAAAAGATGGTGGGGGGAAGGGGAGGGGAGGAAGACGGTTGAAAGAAACGTAACAACTAAGGCCGAGGGAGGGGAACAAAAAAAGAACGACTCAATTATTACCGGCAGTGAAGCGTCTCTAATAGAAACCAATTATTATTATTATTCTTATGCCTCCATCCTCTCATCATAGTTCACATCCTGCCAACGTCCCGACTACCTGGTAACGTATTCTTCGCTTGTTCTATAAGATGCAATGATATTACATCATTCCTGTAACACAGTGACTGAAACTGCACTTTAACAGTGCCGTAAATAAACGTATCTTTATCGATGAATTTCGCAAAATAAATAGTCTACTAGTCGTATTATATTTCACACTTGTGTTTATTTTATAATCGGAGCAAAGTTTTTAGACAAGCCATGAATTACCTTTGATCCAGAACCAAAGTCACATAAAAACAATCGGAAGAAGACAGAATTTTCAACAACCCACGTGAGAAATAAATAAAGTCCGCAAGATGCAAGTATGTCATTTGTGACGATAAACAAATATTTATGATGTCTAAAATTTTATTAATATGTAATATTTTCGGCAGTTAGGTTTAATTTCCATAAATTTACTCAAAATAAAGGTTATGACACAAAATACAAAATACGAGATGGCGATGATATCTCTCTCTTAAGCAAGGCGCAGTTTTCTTAGCAACAGGTTCCAGAGTAAAACATCATTAGTATTCGCTGCATAACATTTGGAATTTACGACTGGTTTTTCTTGTATCTTAGCTCCAACATTTCGTTTACGAAGAAAACAATTTTTTTCTAGGTTAAAAAAAGAATCGTAATAATATATGCAGAACGTGTAAAAAATTCTGCGCCGCGTCTCCGCCTAAGAAGACGTCGTAGGAAAGAAAATGGACAGTAATGTCAGCCGCGGGGTTCTGTATTGAACTGTCCTCGTTGGTCGGCAAAGGAGGACGCGATGACCTCACGACCTCTGAGCCTGACGTCAGCTATGAGATGTGTCCTTGGTCGCGACCATCGTCGGCCAGCTTCAAAAACTAGGGCTGCTGTGAACTCTACTAACAGTGTCTTCCTATTGGCTGTTATTGTTCATTAATCCGTCTCTGCGCATCCGTTCTGCGCAGGTCTACTTTCCCTCCTTTTCTCTGAACCCCGAAACAATTTGTCTAGACAAGTTCACGTTAGTTTAGATTTCTTTAAACACTAGAGAAAAAACTAGGTTCTTATTTAAAGGTCTTGTCATGTTACAAAAACGACAACAAATAAAAATCCGATATTATTCCGCAATTTGCGCATGCGCAGAACGACACGCGCGATGTTCAAACCAGCCAGTAGCATGGTAGTCTCATCTATTACTTTCATACTCTTTGTAGAGACCACACAACCTTTCGTCCAGAAACGGCGAGTTACACGTGTGTAAGAATTTCTCTTTTTTTACAGTGCGTTTATTTATTTATTTTATTTCTTTTAGATTCGCGAAGTTAAGGCCTTTTATTCTTCTTCTCTTGCACTTCGCCATAATAAGATGTAAAAAAATAAGTACAAAAATGAATACATTAAATCTGCAATCGTTACATCTAGCCAACTATTGCCAACAATATAGAAGAACATTAACCGTGAACAATAGAGGTCTAAGCCTAAAATGCATCTTTTCATGGCTCGTTAAACATTGTCACTTGAATAGTACACTGAGTATTCAACTCACGTCCGTAACCCCATCAAAATATGTTGTTTCTACACTCAATGAAGTTATAATAAAATTGTAGGAACACCAATCAATTAAAGGCTCTGTGAAATTATTTTTTACGATTGCGTCAGCAAACCATGGATAGCAACTACACTTGGGCGTACGTTTGAGTTAAATTAGTCTGTGGGGCACGCAAGGTCAAATATAATGATATAAAAACGTAAATTATTAAAAAATATTTTTAAAAATTGCTAAAATGTTATAAAATGCAGTTAAGTCTGAAAAATGTATATAAAGTAGCTTTATTTATTTTATTCTCTATTTGAAGTCACATATAATTTCTTGTGACAAAGTAAAAGTAATTTCTGCGCTTATTTTCGTTTCATAGTGAAACGTGATATTAAGCCTCTATTCTATAAAATAAATATAGTAAAATCGTGCTCAGTACATTTCGTTGCTGCCTTCATAACCCGCTTCACGCGGCTCTTCTTAAAAATAAAAAAAATCATTTCCACGTCGCCCATCTGGCCAGGCAAGCTAGGCGTGGTTTTTTATCTGTCGCTTTCTCCTTCTAGGGCTAAATAAAAACGTCCCTGGAACTAAACTCCAGATTCATCCTCCCTCCCAACACCCCCCGCCCCTTGCCAACCCTCTTGCCACGTCAGGCGTCAAATTTTGAGTCACGGTTTCTCTTCAGGGGGTTCGTTTGCCCTTATCCATATAACACCCTCGCTTGCATCCCCGCCCTTCCCCTCGGCTTCCTCCTAAAATACTCTCCGTATCACTTTTTTTATACCATGTGTTTTTTTTTCGTGGTACAGCACTGCATGTCCGCTACTGTCCTTTCGGAAAACATTTTCTCTGATTACGTGTACGTTAAACTAGCCCAGTTTTATTTATTTTTCTGCTAATTAATGACTGTTGATCACTGGGCTTACCTTCCATCGTTCTCAAAATGAAACGTTTTGAGAACAATTAAAATATTTTAAAATATTTTTGAAGTGTTTTAAAGTTTGAAGTTATAGAGTGTGCTTAATCACATTTTTAAGTGTCAGAATTAATAATCTAATCGGGTTCGTTCTCTTCTAGTCACAGTTTTATAAACTGCAACATGTCAGTATTTAAGGAGCAATAAATTGAAGGCTCATAAATCGAGAGGTAAATGGGCATGTTGACGTATTTATTTATGTAGAACAGCTTCCGCCCAAGCCACCTAGCAGTGAGTAGAGCTTTGGGTCGACACGAGTTTATTCGGAAACTACTCAACCTCAGTGAATAAACCTTATTTTATGGCTGCCGAAAATAGATGTTTGTGTCATGATAATCTTGGTTCAGAATATTTAAAACGGTATATTTGGGTACAACAAACTTTCATCTAGAATATTAAGGGCTTGGGACCGAGTTTCTACATTTTTAACGGTAATTATTTTTATAATGTGAACGAGTGTTATTATCGCAAAACCGTTCGTAACTTTGTTGCGATTGATGTTGTATATCTACTCTGATTTTGTCGAGACAAAATACGACATAATTGCTGTTAATTAGTTAATAAACCGAATTCCCTTTTAATTGATAAATAAGCCACAGTCTTCATATTCAGTGTCTAGGAAAATTATATTACGTAATAGAACAAATTTTCAACAAAGTTACAGAGCCATTTTACGATAACGACTTTCATTTGGGCGTAAAAAAAATAATTCTCTCGAAAGCCACGCTATCCCAGAGAAGACTGCACACCAGTTCAGTGACGTCATTATGTCGTTATATTTGTTCTTGACAACCCCACAGACTAATTCCACTCAAATACACACCCAAGTCAAGTTCCTACGCATTGTATGCTGATGAAATCATACAAATTAATTATTCAAAGCTGTAATTGAATGCCGTAACATTTTAAATACCTACGCGGATCCAACGTCCCACGTCAAATAGATCATGGATTGGACCATGGACCATGACTTTCCTAGACGCAGGTTTGGGAGTGATTTTTTTGTCTTTCTCAGAAGCCCTAACTGTATGCTGTTTGACTTATATTGGGGGGTTTGTCAAGACTCAAAAATGCCAAACAAATACCTGGGTCAATGGTCAAGGTCATAGTCTATCACAGCTAATATGGTGGGTGATTCTACATGCCCTCAACCGTTTATTTTCCATGCAACAACCGACTAAGCATCTCCTTAATAAAACATACAAATATAAAGTCCTTAGTATATGTATGATTGTTGAGGTGAATTACAGGTTGTAGATTACAATAAAGTCTAAATAAGCTTTACTACCCGCAACTTAAACACCGATCTGGTAGATCTTATATAGACACGTTATTTTGTATCATTTTTTGCATACTTTATGCACGGATTTGGTACTCTTCATGTGCGTCTTAATACACAACACTTGTTAATTAATAATAATAGAAAGTCTCGCTGTTGAAGACGCAGCGTACTAGTTTGTAAAATTGAAACTGTAAAAGAAAAGTAATTTTCCTGAAACTTTTTATACAAATAAAAAGAGAAATGTAAATTAGTTAATAGGCGGAATATAAAAACAAGCTTATGAAAAAGGAAGTATTTTTATTGTTCAGCATTACACAATACCACTCAAATGCAAACTACGTCATGCTACAAGAGAAGACAAATGTTTATACCTATACCACGAATTAAATAACAACACTATAAATTGAGGTCTTCAAGATGACCTAAACTGTCATAATAATCTTGCAGTAAAAAATAGCGCTATGAGTACGCTTGAAGACAAAAACGGTACTGGATACGAATTAAATTATTTAAATTAGACATTTTCCGAAGATTTTATAGCTACCTTAAATGCGACATCTGTTGTAAAATGTATTCATATAGAAAGTTTAATAATGGTGTTTGCGCTAGTAATAGCAAATATGCGTGAACTCGAAAACTTACGAACAGCCATTTTCTGAATCACCCGAAAACATCCGAGCACACACACATTCATTGCCGAGCACACCCGAGTCAACTTGAAGGAGACAGACAACCTTTCCAGTCGCTCTATCACAATGAAAAATACATAGGATTATAATCAGCCTAATCACCAAGGTATCTATCCACCTTTACACTTTCTATCCGGTTTGTAATACGATATATATTTTTTTAATAATGGCCAATTCAAGATTGAACTACATTATATTAAACTTAACCAGCCTTAATCTTCACTTTTCCATTTCTGGCTGCGGCTTGTTTTGTAAAGATGTGTAGTAAGAAACGTAAAGATCTTTTCTGCCAATGTTACCAACGTTATAATAACCCAATGGCACTGTCTGCTAGTAGTTTAGCAGAGCGAGAAGTTAGCATGAAGGCGCAGATAAAGAATAATATAAAAAAAGAGTCCTGAGGCAAGAAAGGTCTAGGGGGTGGTTTTTAGAAGGCGCTCCCCTGCATGGTTCTTGTGTGGCTGCTTCCATTGTTGCGATTATCTTGCCACTCCACCCACCTCCATTCTCACCCCTCCCTGCCGACACTGCCCTGCTAACCATGTCGGAAACGCTTTGCAGGTCCCTCTTATTTTCCCCGCATCCCCCCAGCTCCTCGTGAGCTACCCCTCCTTCAGCCTTCTGTCTACCACCCCTCGACAAACAACCACGGAGAAGTTCCACAGGAAATCAGCCTCACTAGACCTTCCCTGACGGTAGATACACAGCCTACATTATGCTCTCTCTCTCTCTCTCTCTCTCTCTCTGCACCCAGGGCAATAAGATTTTATCGATTACTTTACAGTAAGGTGCCCGTCTGTCTTGCTGTTGAACTGCGCTACAGCAGGTTACAAATAAGCATTTGTTTTGAAAACTATTTTACGTGTTTAAAACGTACTCACCTACGAAAAGACAACCCATTTTAGAGAAGGATTGTCAAGTACTTTTAAAAAGTCACGCGCGTTGGAAACAGTATTCCTGAGCCCCTAATAATGGCTAAAAGCTGTCTTTTCTCACAGCTGTATCACAAAATCTACTGCTCATATCGATACATATCTATTTAAGGGGCCTACAGAGTTCTATAGTACAAAATTTCCCTCAATAAATTGATAATGTCACCGCTTACAATCCCATAGTTCCGCCAGCGATCTGGCGGAAACACTTCGGGCTTCGGGCCAGTAGCACCTTGCTCATAAGGGCGATGGGACACTGGCGCGCGCGTCAAAAGTGGATCGTACTGCTTCTGGGCTTCTAACGCGCAAAACAGATTCAGGCTGACGGCGCCTGTAATGTAAAATCATTTATTCCTGAACTTCGTGTCGCTGATCCGGACAGACTCCACAATATCTGAAACTTATACATACTTTTGCTAGTGGAAGTAACAACAGACAGTACATACATTTTCCATGGATGCAATATTCAGGAAAACATTAGACGCAGGAAGCTCAACCTAAAAAAAAGTGAACGAATTTATATGTTCTAGCTGCACTGAAAATGAAAAAAGTGCAAAAGAGCCTCTTCTGAGAGCAATAAGAATAGACACGCGTCAAGGTCACCGACTGTGGCAACAGAGGAACCCAAGTTATTTGATTATTAACGTACGCTTAAATATGCGCGTGATTTAAAAGTAATTCAAACAATTACCTACTCTTCTCTTACCTAGTAGACATTTAAGGATGTCTGAAAAAATCTGTAAAATTTTAGAGTTTCTGTTTTGTTAGGTAACGAAAACTGGGATACGTTTGCCCGAATAAAGGTGCCAGTATTTATTATTCTAGCATTTCTAGCATAAAAAACATTCCGCTAAGCTTACAGTTTTTTAATAAAATGTTTTTTTTTTTGCTTACTGAAGTCCAAAAATTTTTTCGCTATTACTCAGAGGATGTCCATGCCTACAGCAACGTGTAGGAGATAAGGCATAAAGCCACCTTTTTTGGGTGTCACACCATAGCAACCCTATGTTCGTTACATTATTGTTATGTAAAAGTGTCTTATTCAAGCCGCTGACGGGGGCCGTGGTGAACGAGAGGTCAGACCTCTCGCCTCCCACCGAGGCGATCCGGGTTCGACTCCCGACGGGGTCGGTCCCCGGATTTTCGCATGTGGGAATCGTGCCGGACGATGCCGTTGGTCAGCGAGTTTTCTCGGGGATCTCCCGTTTCCCCCGCCCATTCATTCCGGCGCTGCTCCACACTCACGTCATATCACCCTTCGCCAGCGCTAAAGACCTCGATGTTAAGCGCTGACCAAAACATCTTCACTCACTCAGGCCGCTGACTGAATGCAGTTCGTATAGTTAACTAATGTTTTTAGTTGCGTAACTTATTTCATTAACATCCGAAGTGATTTTATTAGGCCTATTTAAAAGTAAATAAGATTTATGAATTATCTTAAATGGGCTCAGCGCCATAATGTGACACCCAAAAAAGTGGTTTCATCTGCGACACAAGTCATCTTCGAACTATTCTCACCTCCATTGTATTACTGTTATGTATACATGCCACATCAGCACGAATATTAACCTTCATTATGTTAGAGAAGACGCCGGGTTCCACATATATAATATTAACTTGAGTAAATAGCTTTATGGGATTGTGAATATACTTGTGATATCTGTATTGTTATATTTGTAAAGCTTGTATTACAATAATGCGTGGGTCAAGGTGCAAGTTAAGACCATGTGTTTCAATTTACGGTGATTTCGGGAACATTTTTAGGTGGAAACATGTCGTAAGACCACCACATAGATGTGTTACACTGTAGAGATTTAACTATTTATTTAGTTTTGTTTAGCAAAAATAGGAACAGAATGGTCTTAAGGCTTGGCTTGCCATCGCTCGCATTATTGGATTATATTTCCCGATTTTTTTTAAATTCTAAGAATAAAAGTGTTAAATTTGCGATTATAGCGTGCATTTTACTAACCTTGCTTTACAAGACAAGAAAGGCAGTTGAACTATTAAGAGGGCGTGGTACATAATTGAAAATAAATCATTAATCTATAACTGTAGGTTCCTTAAAGTCAATTTGCAAAAATTAAACAATAGCAATCCTAGACAATAGTTTTAGCCAACGTTTTAAACGATATTGTTTCCAGTGTTACGAACTTCTGAGGCACAATCTCTGACGCCGGAACCTCGTGCATTTAACTGCGGCGCAAGAGATCACGGGTAAGGAATTAGTAATTCTGGATAAATATTTACTCATAAAGTTGGCAAATACCATTATCTAGGATTATCATTGAGTATTTAATCCATATTGGCTTCGAAAAAAGCGTAGAAATCAATTGATGTTTTCAGCGTTCATTTATCTACCACGCACTCTTAAAGCCGCCATTTGTTACAATTTTACAATTTTCTGGACTGATTGCGGCCTAAATGTACGTTAAAAGTTCAACTGCAATATTTGTGTGACGCGGAGGTGAATACAACTTATGACTTAGTAGCATATTTAACATTTGTCTTCCCAGAATTTCACGAGAGCTGATAATAAAGCAATCGAACATGTCGGCTGATGCACTGCCAGAAAAATGTGTATGTTTGACGGGGCGAGATGATGACGTTCCTGGTGGACACAGCAGCACCTGATGGCGCTGCGCTGCCCATCTCCTGACTGCGGAGAGGGTGCGCAACCTCGCGCGGATGCTGCGGTCCAGATGGCGGGAGGCAACCAAGCGAACAGATGCCGTGTCCTCGCTGTCTCACTCGCGCTCGCAGGGGGAGATAGAGACAGAGGGGCTGCTTCCTCGAAGACAACGCCGCCGATGGCTGCTACCCGGACGTCGGGCTGCAGCAGGATGGGGTTGAAAAGGGGGAAGCGGGTATTGATTTAAGGAGTGGCGGACTATCTGGCGGGACGTGTCCTGAAGGGGATGGTTGGAGAGGGTTGGATGTTGGGAGGAGGTGAGTCGGCTGAGATGAGACCAGACTCCTGCAGTTCGGTTGGCTCATCAGTGGAAAGGGGAGATGGAGTGGTGATGGTTGCCAGACAGCTGAGCCCCGCGGAGAAGATGGTTTTGTTTCCCTCTCCCTCCTCGTCTAGCCATCATCTTGTTCACAGTCAGCGCCAGATGTAATTCTGGGAATATGGCGCACAATTATGATGTGTACTTCATAGCACATCCGACTCTTAACAGTAGGTACCCTCGTAATTCACACGAGCTTAAGGGGGATTGATCCGTGTCAGATCGATTTTTCGATTTTTCTTATAAATCAGGGAATAGAGATACTGGTTTACTTTTTTCGCGCTGACAAGGCGTAGTTCATTGTTTCATTCACTTTTTGGAATCCGTATGGCATTGTTTCTGTTAATTTTGTGGCCTGTGTAATCACTCCCGTAAATAAAGCAATTTTTTTTTCCTTTTCAGCTGTTTCCCGTTGCAAAATAATGAATTTATAATGGTTCGAACAATTACATAACATCGATTAAGTTTGTATCTATGCCCTGTCGTGACAAAATTTTTGATACATCGACTGGAACAGAAGTTATCGAGAAGAAACGGATAAATCCAAGGTGGTAGGGATCAATACTCCTTAAGATGGCCGTCTGCCCAGGCCGGCGAGCGGTGTGCAGAGCTTCGGCCGTTACCACATTACGCTAAAACTGCCCATCGTTTATGAGTGATGTCTCCTTAGATCGTTACACGTGTGTATACACGATTACATTTCACCACTAGACAATAAAACATATTTTCTAGCGGCCGAAAATATGAGTATTTGCGGCTGTTGAGGCTAGGGAAAGATGTGATGACCGTACCATCGCATACTTCTAGGCTTTGAAAGCGCATACTACGTTCGCCCAGACGGCCACCTTAACTCCACTGGCACAAATTTGCCAGGAAACATATTTTAAAGATGTTGACGTATCTCAACAATTCACTTGAACATATTACATGCATACGATGTTTAATACGGTGTTGAATGGTGCTTTGGAGAACTGAAGAAATTTACATTTATGATAAGTCTCAATGAAAAAATTAATAACTTTACAAATTCAGAAAAAAAGACGCACAGAGGAGGCTGAAAGGAAACCATAGTCGTCTGCCATAACTCCACCATTAAGTTCCTAGTAATCGTATAGCGAAATACCTCAAGTCCAGAATGGTAACAAAATAATAGAATCAAAAAATAAAAATTTATAAAAAAAAAAACCGCAACTCCATTGTAGGTAAGGTAATGGATGCTATTTGAAAGATTTTTGCAATGGCGTATATCAATGAACACTCATCTTGTCAAGGTAATGGATGTTAGTATATTCAGCTAAGACTTTCTGTCTTAGTAACAGACATGGATGTATGGCAAACTATAATTTTTTTTACCGAGAACTTTAAAGTAATTGTATAACTTAATATGATGTCGCGCTACCAAAGGAATAAAAAACTAACATTAACTCATTTTTGGCCAAAAGTGGAGTAAGGTATTTCGCATTGTGGCTGCAGATATATTTAACAGACTTAATTTATCGTGTATTAAATAATTATTATTTACTTTAAATGCAGTTCAAAATGTTAACTTATTTATGAGTAGAGATGTTAGCATTTTGAATACAGCAACAATTTTAAAATTACATAAACCACAGCCACTTATGTGTCACTGAAACGAAAACGCTTATACGCTACTTTGTTATGGCTGTAGCGAATATACAATGATGTTCTGTTCGTTTAGCAAAGTACATTTTGCTTGTAATTTTTAAATGGAGATTTAATGTTTTAATCCAGGTTGACAAGTTGAATATTTATTTTAATGTTCTGAGATCATGAAAGGATACAAAGAAAATTTGGTTAGGAGACTATTAGAGATTACATACAACTTCTGCTTGTCATACTTCTGTGGTATGGAATTTGTCTATGAACCTTGGAAAAATTTTTTAGGTAAACAAGCTACTGAACTTCATCTCCAGTATAGGACTTAAAAAGTATATACGAGCAAGCCTGTACCACAAGTGTACCTTGAGATTTCAAAATTGATGTGATCATTTAAAATTATCGCCTGCGGCGAATACAATGGTGTTTTTCGATAATTTACTTGAAAACGAGGTATGAGAAAAAAAATTAGTTCGGTACATAATCCGATGGACTTGACTGGTGTTCTAAATGTCTAACCGAACTAACTCGATTGTTTCATAGAGGTGGTGACAAGACGAACATTTAGGATACTTTGAGTTTGATAGTAGTGGCATACGTTAAAAAATAAGTACTTTTATTTACAAGAAAATTCTTGTCAGAAAGACTCATTTATAAAATTAAGATTGTTTTGATATAAAACAGAAATTTTACAAGAAAATCATGAGTCATTCTACAAAGAAATCGTTTTGAAACAAACCGAGATAGATGGCACTCATTCGGGAGGAGGACCCTTGGCTCTGACCATCCTGATTTTGGTGTTCCATGATTGCCCGAAATTGCTCCAAGTGAATCCTAGAATGGTTCTTTTACAAAGGACTTGGCCGTTTCCTCTCCCAGTTCCTGTCATTGTGTCAAGTTATATGTCACCGTCTGTAATGACCTTACCGTCGATCAAATGTAAATCTATACCTCTATTTTCCCGAAACAGGGTTTCCAAGGAACCTCAAGGAACAAAAAAAATTTGGCTTTGTGCATTTTACATCGTTAGTTTAGAAATGAGAATCTCCGTTGTTTTTAAAGTGATAGTGATGCTGCTGAATTTCAATTTAAAATTACTTTGTTATAATTAATTCATACCTGATTGTGTTACATAAGAAACAATACTAAATTCCAAGTTTTCCGTCCAGTTTGCATAATTTCCCTTTCTTTACTCCAAACTCATTTTTCTCTCCATTGTTATCATACATGGGAAGAAAAAATGTAAATGCAAATTTCTATGCTTTGTGACAAACAGGCCCGACAAAAATTTTTATTCCGTATTTAATATGACATGCGTGATTTTAAGTGCTTTTGCTCTGCGTTTTCAACAAATGGAAATCATATTTTTTAAAGTAAAACCTAAATACCAAGATCTGACACGAGATTTAAGTAAATTTTCAGGAATTGAGATTTGATTTTGTTTATAAGTTTTTTTTATTTCAAACGAGAGTATTCTCAACTTTTTTATATAGGCGTTACAACGCAATTTGCAGAAAATTTAACTGTATCGCTGAATTCTCGCGACCTTAAATTAAGATGAATAATTTGTAACAGGGAAGAAGATGGCATGTTAATCACTGAAGAAAGAAATTTTGACAATGTGCCTTCTACACTTACGCTAGTGCGAGGAAGTGTCCAGAATATTGCTTCGGTTTGTTAGGCTTATAGATCCCTACTGATAGAATGAACACACAGATCTCGTGGAATTTTACACAACTATTTTGAGTTCTATTCGTGCAAAAATTTAGTCCACAAATTCTAGAAGATTCCCACTCACAGATAAATATTTCTGCTTGAAACTACCTTCTAAGAGGTGCAACGAGCCGACGACCTTGTGGTTTTGAAAGCTGGCCCTCGGAATGATAAAGTATACAGATGAGGAATTTTTTAGTTGCTCCTTTCCTTTGGTGGTATTCAATCGCTTACTGGCCGTCACCATATTTTAAATGTAATATGTTGAATACAATGAAATATTTCCTATTGGTAGAGTTACCGAAAAGTGGTTTTTTTTGTTAGGGGCTTCATCGCAAATGACGTTCCACAAAATAGTTATTCACTTCATTTACACATCTTATTACAGTAAGAAATGACCTTCCTAAAAAGTGTAAGAAGTTTTTAACTCGTGCAATATTGAGGACTTACCATACTTCAGGCTGCAAATAGAGCAAATGTGTGTTTAACGCTGACACTATTCAATTATGGTAAAATCCAAAATTCTGTACGTTTGGCAGTGTCCTTAAATGTACACGATCGCTGTTATTTATGTATGGGAATGAATTATCTTTTTTTTTTTTTTCAACATTCCTATACAACATCGGCGTTGTAAACTTACAATAAATATTACAGTGTACAGGTAAAATTATGCTAAGTAGCCCTTTCATATTTTTAACAGAATTTCCTGCGTTGAGGCTCGGCATCAGTCGCCATATTGAATCATTTTATTTTTCGCTCTTATGAAATTCTGAGAAGAAAAATGTGAAATTTGTTGCTATAATATCAATTCCATTTACCTTGCGCTAAAATAAAAGCATCGCTGTTGAAATTTTAACGTATATTTAAGCCGTAATTAGACAAGCAATTTTTTTATATTCTTAATTTTCTCAACTGATAATGGCTTAAATATACGTTAAAAGTTCAACAGCTATGCTTTTATTGTAGCGCAAGGTAAATAGAATTTATATTATAGTAACAAATTTCACAATTTTCTTCTCAGAATTTCATAAGACCGAAAGATAAAATTATTCAATACGGCGACTGACGCCGAGCCTTGATACAAAGGATGGCACGAGAAGTTATGGTTGACAAAATATAGGTGGAAGTTTCGTCGCTTCTGTATCATTGTAATTCCGCAGCTACACAGTTTTTCCATTTTATCATCACGCTGCACGCCAGCCAACGCAACGGTCTCTTCGCAGCATCTTCTGGAAGCGACCAGCATTCCTGATCGAGTCTTCTCGGAAAGGAGATGGGGGGATCGCCACTGCGATTCTCTAGGCGGCCAATCGAGATCCAATTGGCGCTGACTATTATGGAGAGACGGGGAGGGGGGGGGTAAGGGACGCCGTCGCCCACCCTTCCGGTCTCCGAGATCTTCCCCTCTACGGCGGCACTGGTGCGGACGGCACCGGGAGATGGAGCGCTTGCACTTAAAGCCTCGTGGAACTGCTCCTGTGGGATGCTGTCTGATGCATCTCTCGCCTTACCCTCTCTGGCTCAAGGCTTCTGCCGCAAGCATCTCGCGTTCTAGGCTCCGTTTACCTGAAACACCAGCAAACAAGGAAACGTGGTATTTATCTTCATGGACGACATAATTATTGGGTTTATCACCAACTAAAATAATGCCGAAATGAATTGTTTATTAGAGCAAATCCAATACGTTTAGTTACAGAAGGATTGCACAGTAGTGCGAGGTACATGTGAAGAAAACTTACTTGTACTATACATAGGACCATGAACTTTTCGCGAAAAGAATTTTGCCCCATTCTCTTCAAATGCCTTACGTTCACATCTGCAGTTCTGCTTCATAGTCGGTGAATGGATGTTTTAGCACCCACGTGTCTTGTGGTTCAACCCGCAATTCACAGACGTGTGGTCATGTAGTAACCTTATTGTGATTGGCCCAGTCAAATGAGAGACGTCACTTCCCAGAGACACACCGCCAATAACCATGACCATGGCTGCCGATGTGCGCGTAATGCATTGAAACAAAGTGGGGCAAAATTCTTTTCGCAAAAAGTGCATGGCCCAAACAAGTCTACACACTATAACTAGAGCCAGTGATTTTTGGTGAAAAGAATGATGCAACATTTTGTTTCAATGCCTCAAGTGCACACCTGCAACTCAGCGTCATGGATATTGGCAAAGAGTGTTTATGCAGAGTTGTCACACATTTGACTGTACCAATAAGAACAAGACTACAGCGACGCAACAGTATATGATTTACGTGTAGATCTCCAAGACGTTTACAGTTAAAACAGTCCAATCACTGACCATGAAGCATAGCTGCACATGTGCACATCAGGCATTGAAACAAAATTTTGCATAATTATTTTCACCAAAAATTACTGACTCTAATTATAACAGCCGTTTCTTTCGTAAAGTAATAAGTTCAGAACTAGCTATATAATTAATTACTTTTTCTTCACACCTAACCCGGCAACAACAAAATAATCTACGCCAACTGAAAAGCAATGCATTTTACATTATGATCATATAATGTAAAAGTGGCTAGCAATTTTTAAATATATGTTTGGATATTAACACTCATGATTCGGCCCAGCGAGATATTAAGAGAGCCATGTACGTTTGCCAAAACAGTAGGTAAAGTGTGGTTTTACACTAGTATCAGATGTGTTATGAATAATTTTGCCCTTGCTTAGTGAGTTATGTATTTGATTCTGAATCATACGAGTTATGTCGTATGTGTCAGGAAGACGCTGTTGCTCAGCAGAGACCCTACACTCTAAAACATTGTTTGTAAATTTGCCACACGTGCGTAGGAGCGCTAAGAAAGTAGGTAGGCCTATGGTAGAATTGTTTCCCAGACATCCGTGATAGCATTCATTCATCTATATGTATCTAAATATGCATGTTTGAGAGAGAAGTGATCGCCATCTTGAATTTTTGTACTGTGAGGTGAGGTGAGAGGGTCTTAGGGCCCTATAACAACGAGGTCTTAAGAGTCGAGTTTTTGTATTGTGTGTCATGTATTTTCTTTTGGGTAAATTTATTGAACTTTGACCTACAGAACACGCATTGGTAGAATTTTAGACGCGTAAAAATCTTTGTTTGTCAATGATATTTCAGATTTAACTGAAGTTAATAAAACAATAGAAATTATATAGTTGTAATTAGGCGTGTAACAATAGTAACGGCAAACAGAGATTAAATATGTTTAAAATTCTGTCCGTATGTATTCCATTCTGCAGCTAGGTTAAAGTTCCATAAATTTACCCAAAAGAAATTTAATGTCACGAAACACAAAAGTTAAAATTGGCGACGATCCGTCCCCCTTAATAAACCACATTTTTGTAAGTACCAAATTAACCGATTTTGTTATTCTAATTGTTTATAATAAATTTAGGCTATGAACTATTCCGTTTGATTTATTGACAGATCAATCAATTTAACCATAACTCCTCACATTCAATTTTCAAGACGAAAATAACGAGAGAAAAATTATGAAGCTCCAGTAATACGCAGAAACACGCAGATGTAAAGGTGCTAGCAGAAACGTCGTGACGTCATAATATTTCCGTATTTGCGTGCCACGTGGCGCGGAGAGTGTCGGCTGGAGTTGTCGCCGTATAGAGTTAGAGAGATAGAGAGAAAGGGAGGCATAACGCGAGAGTGAGAGAGCCGGGCGACAAGCACTTAGAGGGTAGGCAGCAGGAGACGCAGAGATTTATCTCGCCCGGTGCTCTGGTACAGCGTTGCCGGCGCGGAGTGATGCTGCTGCTACGTGGGAGACTTTCTCCCTCCCGAAAACTTGAGATATTTATGAGCCGCGAAGACGCGACACTTTTACCTCTACTTCGCTCCCGTTCTCCCCTCCAGCACTCCTGGAGCGATTGCCTCTTCTTGCTCTGGACCCCGGTGATATCATCTCTGGATGCTGCCAAGGGGTGTTTGTTTAGTCGACTGCAAGCCCGTCTTCCAGATTACTTTCTTTGAATCCCGAAAACTCCGAGCGCCTCTCTACCCAGCTGTTTACGTTTTCTGTGAAATAGTAGCAATTGAACTTAGGAACATAATATGAAATTTTTTCAATTAAAATTTTACTGTAAATAATTTTCCATCTCATTTTTAAACCTTTGGTTATGGAAGTGCGTATGTTATTACGTTGTTGAAATGTAACTCATATTAAATCATTTCGTTAATTTGGTTCATGGGATAACGAAATTACATTTCAGATTCCATTTCGGCAATCTCAAAAGCCAAATTAATTAAAAAAATAATATATAATTTTATTACTGGAGTTGTTTAACTGTCAACCCTGCGTCCAACTGTACAATAATTTATACAAATGTTAATAATAAATTTAATATATTTAACAAAAATTAAGTTTTAGTCAATCCTTCTCCACGAAAGCCACGTAACTAGCATGTGTGTGTGTTTGTCATGCAATGAGCAAGCTAAATATTACAGGACTAACTTGATTTGCTACTCGTTTCGATCGAAAGTCAGTAGGTAGCGAATAAATTTACTGACGTTGCTGACGCAACTTTTGATTTATTCTCTGTTGTCAACATTTCTTCATTATAATCTTTATCTGCTAGTTTCGGTCTCTATTTTTATAAGTAGGCCTACTGCTGACGAGAATATGACGAAATAGAGTTTCTGCAAAAATTTGTGTGTGGAGTCCAAAACTTAAAAATACTAAAAACTCGAAACAGTTAATACGTGTTTCAGATAGGCTCGCTGAAAAATCAAATTGTATTATTTCCTTTGAAGAAGGTGCCTCAGAACTTTTGTCTAGTACCAAAAGCAGTTTTATTGATAGTTTGAAAGAAATTTCCTTG